>MQRK01059121.1:0-11779 GCA_001938485.1 Girardia tigrina
TTTAATTTTTAAAAATATTTAACAAGCAAATTAATATAAAAATATTTTACCCTTTAAATTAAAAAATAATAAACTATTCAGGCGAGATAAAAAATTAAAATTAACCCCTCATAAATACAGTTAAACAAATAACATTAATAATCAAATTTTCATTTCCCTTTTTTTACATTTTTATCTTTTTCTTAATAACAAAAGTAATTTTAAGTAAATTCATTTTTTTTCTTTTTAACGATAATTTCTTTAAATAAATATAAATATATATATGATTCATTGGAATTGGAATTAAATTCCAATTCCAAATTTTATTTTTAGTTTCCATCTTGCTACAGAAGAAGGTTAGAAACCATTGTCAGATGTGGAATCTAAAAATTGGTTCCAGAAAACATTTATAAAGAAAGTACCACTGTTGGAAGAATTGGACAAACTAAGCCAAGTTTGTCAAGATGAGAATGAAAGATTCTTAACATTCGAATTAAGGGTTCGGAAAACAATTGAAAATTTTAGGAAACACAGCGATGAAGAAATTTTGAATGAACTGTTGAAAAAGCGGATAAAATCTCAAGTTCTGAATTTGTTTTCAAACATAACATATTGTTGGATGAAATGAGAGCGGGAGCTAAGATTTATGAGTACATATCAAAAGAAGAAAGAAATGATGTTTTAGCCGTCAAAGAATCGTATGCAGAAATAGCAAAGAAAGACAAACATTAAGTTAGAAGATATGAGAATCCTGAACAAAGAAGAAATACAGCTCGATTGAATGAAACAAACGATAAACAACAATATAATCGCCCGGTGCATTCGGCTTGGTACAAAGTAAGGAAGTTATATTGCAAAATAAAGAGACTTCCAATTCCAGAAGAGGAGCATTTAATCAGAGGGGATTGTTATTGCTGTGGAAAACATGGGCATTTGAGGAAAGATTGTTCTTTAAATAAAAGTTGTTTAATCTGTGGAAAAAGTGGACATGGGTTCAGAAACTGTAATCAAATTAAGATGTTAATGTAGTATGCATCAAAGATGTGTACGATGAAGAAAATGTAGATATCGTATCATATAAAGATGAATATGAAGATGATTTAAATGCCAGAGACTCCATGGTGAGGATTTCGTCTGTGGAATCAGCATAAAATATCCAAAAAATCGAATTGTAGAGATAGTAGAGGGGTCAGATGGTGGATGGTGGAGCGATGTTAAGCTGAACAATCATAATGCATTAATGTTGTGGGATAGTGGAGCGAGTGTTCCAGTTATTAGTGAGAAGGTTTGGTTTGGAAATCGGACAACCCAGATTAGAAAAGAGCCTAATTATACTAAATGGAGAGTTTTCAGAAGGCCATAAGTGTTTGGAAAAAATGACAGTGAAGTTGAAATGGAAAGAAGAGTGCCATGCGGTAGATTTTTTAGTGATGAAAGCAATCCAACCGGCAGTTATTGGATGTGTTAATGTCATGCATAAATTCAGAATCAAACTTGAAAAAACTACCAAGAAGTCAGTTGTGATAGTGGAGAAAGATATGAAACTGCAAGAGCAAAACAAACTACTGGAAGACCTCGTGAAACGATGTGATGATGTTTTCATAAAACATGAATAGAATTTGTGATTTATGGATATTGTGGTCCATAAAATTGAAACAGAAGATAGACCGATTTTTCTGAATCCAAGAAGGCTATCGATTCATTTAGAAAGTCAAAGATTTAGTAGCTCATTTCAACATCAATCAAACGGGTTGGAAGAAAGAACTGTTCGAACAGTGAGAGACATGATAGTAACAAGCTGAAGAGACACAGACAAACGATCATGGTGGCAAATTATTTCGAAGATAGAGTTTAAAGTACGACCAGATATTCGCCCTTCGAAGTTGTGTTTGATAGAAAAATAAACTTACATGCGGCAGCATGAATAGCTAAAACAGAAAAGAGCAACGTGCTCAAGATGAAGGTAAGATAAAATTTAGAGAAAGCTGCAAGACGAATGGAAAATTGGGAGAGAGAGAAGAGAATAAATCGACATTTCGATGATAGTCAGAAAGTCTTTGTAAAACAAGATCCTACAAAACTGAGAAAGGACACTTTCCCATTCGATGGACCGTACCCAATTTTAAGACATATGTCGCCACACTAATTTGAACTACAGAATCTGAAAGATGGAAACATAAATTGTCGAAGAATTGAGTGGATTAAGAAAGTGAATAACGAATTATAAAAGAGGGAAAAGTTGTGATTGTTAATTTGTTTAAGTATTCTAAAAAGATTGTAAATATTAAACAAATTCTAATTGTTGACATTATGAATCTGAAGTGAAACCTGGAGATTTAACTAATATATAATAACAAAACCAATAATTTTATATTAAGATTATTATTGATTTTCTCGAATCCATCAAAATCTTCATCATCTATTATTTCAAATGTTTCGAAAATGTGCAAAAATTCCGTTTGGATTTCTTGTAAATCTTTATCCTCACTTCCAGTTTCAATTTCTGAATCATCATCCCCTTCGATATTTTCATCATAAGTTTGAATCCCTGCTTTCTTAAATTCATTTTTAAAACACTGTGGAGTAACATCTTCCCAGCTTTTTACAATCCAATCGCATATTTCTGAATATGTCGCTCTTTTGATTTTCCCCGTTTTGTTGTAAATGTGACAACCATTGATAATCCAATTTTCCCAATGTATTTTTAGCTTAGATTTGAACGATTTGTTAACTGATAGATCAAGTGGTTGAAGGCGTTTAGTGAGGCCACCAGGGATTACTGCAAGTTCAGAATATTTTTTGACTTCATTTTTAACTTCCTCAGTAAGATGATATCTATCAGAATCGTATATTAAAAGTGATTTTGGCTTAAAAAGGGAATCATTTCTTTTTATCCAAATATTTTGTATCCATGTTTTCATTATTTCACTATATGATCATCCATTTTTATTAACTTTAACAATAATTCCTTTTGGAAAATTTTCTTTGGACATTGTTAGTCTTTTAAATATCACCATTGGTTTACATTTTTTCCATCAGCAGTTACAGTTAATATAACTGTAAAATTATATTTTTCATTTCGGTTGTTTTGATCAGAATATCTTTTTTTCCTTTTTCATCAACTGTCCTTGTATCCGGATTATCGAAACTAACAGAAACTTCATCCATATTCCCAAGATGCTTCAAATCGATATCTATCTTTTTATCTTTAATAAAAAGTAAAAATGATTCTTTTTTTCTTCCCAATTATCTGGTAACGATTGTCCGACTGAAGTTACTGCTCTGATGCTTAAATTATTTCTTTTCATAAATCTTGTGCACCAACCATTCGTTCCTTTAAGATTTTCTAATTTTCTTCATTTTTAACGTAGATTTTAAATTCAAATTATTTTAATAAAACAAAAATAATTAAAGTCAAAATTAAAATAATATTAATTTAAATTTAATGATTTCTTCTTTTGCATAATTTGAAATAAGTTTTTGATTCAAGTTTTCAAAAACAAAATATGCGATTTATACGCTGTTGAATTTAATTTTCAAAATTTAAAAAAATGGGATGCGACTTATAGTCCGATAAATGCGGTATATTTTAAATAATATCTTAATTTAATTTAAGATTTGTATTTAAAGGAATAATTTAATCAAAATAATTTATTAATTTGAAAATTAAATGAGTTATTAATTTATATTCCATTTCAAATAATGAAAATACGATGGGTGTCCCAAAGGTTCACGGACTGAGAGAATATGGCGTGGTCACGTGTGTGCGTGACTGTAACGTGTTGTGTGTGTACGATGACATGAGGGGGAACCAACCAATACTACACGAACCTGCTCGACAAAGATCTGCGCAAAGCTCTCAAGAACAAACGGCGGGGAAAGTTGTCATCCATCTTATTATTGCAACAGGACAACGCACGTCCCCATACAGCGAAGTTGACTGTCAGTACCGTGCAACGATTGGGCTGGACATTTTTGCCAAACCACCCCTTATTCAGCGGACCTCGCGCCGAGTAATTATCAACTTTTCTCTGCATTGAAGAAACCCACTCGAGGACATCATTTCACGAATTTGGATTAAATGAAAACAGCAGTCAATCTCTTCTGTCACCGTATAAATGACGATATTGTCTTTTAAAAATAACGGTACATTTCAAACAAAGTTCTTTCATGGAATTTTCTTGATAAGAAATAGGAAAACTTTCCGTTTCCAAGATTTCAGGTAATCCAGCAAAATCACCGAGCACATAAAAAGAATCTGACTCCAATTTAAATAAACTCTCATCATCTAACTCTTTATTTGCTTCATTTTTCAATTCAGAATAGTTTACAACATCATCGTGTAATTCTTCAGATTTTTTCGATCTGCCAGATAGCGATTGAGTACTCTCGATTTTTTCGTAATTGTCAACATTGTCAGAATCATTTCTCCGATCTGTATTTTCGTTTTCTGTTGGTAACTTATCCGAAACACCGTTCAATATCGCATCATCAACGTGATCTTCTAAATTATTTTGACTATTATCTTCAATAAAATTATTTCGTTTATTTGAATGATCCGGTTCTTCTTCTATTTCAAAATCATCGTTGATTTGATCGACCATATTTCAAAAGAATTAAAAAATAATTCTAAATTTCAAAATCGGTTATTTATAAATCTTTCAATCAAATTCTACACCAAACAATTTCTGATTATTTAAACAAACACAATCATGATTAGCCAAAAATTACAATTTTTTAATTTTCGACAATAATTGTTTTTTACAACTTTACAACCCACTTTTTTATCAAATTTTTTACAAACAAAATTTTAACAAATTTATTTAAAGTAAAAAACACAAAAAACGAAATAAAATATCACAGATTGTCTTTGTTCAGTTTTTTTTCAGGAATCGAGTCAGAGATAGAGAGCACGGGCTCAAATTAATGAATTTGAGATCTTGACTACCGGAGTGATTTATCTGAGTCTTGCTCGCCCTTTCTTAATCCTTTCCCTTACATCTAATTCACATGTAACTTCCGTAGAGAACTGAGATCCAAGATAGTTAAATTCAGATACCCAGTCGATTTTCATATCGTCTTCCTTTGCTGCAGATTACACCTTTGATCCATTGAGATTCATTATCTTCGTTTTTGCGACATTGATCTTTATCCCCATTGAAGTGAGCACTTTGTTCAAAATATCCAAATTAGCCAAGAGGCTGTTGTAGTCATGATCCAACAGGTATAAATCGTCCGCATATGCTAGATGGTTGAGTTGCATAGTTCCCTTACCGTGTTTCACGTGAACTCACCCATTCATTCCTTTTTCTGAAGCAATTTTCAGAGCCCGATCGAATACTATGTTGAATAGAATGGGGCCGAGTACACAGTTGTGTCTGACACCCTTCTTCATTATGAATTTGTTCTCTCCAATAGAACCAACAATGTTGGAGTTATAGAAATTTAAAGTTAGTAATATTTTTTGCACTCATTCTTTGTATATATTAATTTTTATCAAATAAGACATTTTAATTGAATTTAATTGTTCAATCATTTTAATCAATCAAGAAGGTTACCACCAGAATGTTATTGTATACAATAATAAATATATAGATTGATAAAAAACGAAATTTGTTTCCATAACAGTTTTTAATAAAATATTAAAAAGCTTTTTATAAAAGAAATATATTATTTATTCAAGATCTTCAAATGATGTACAATTTGTCATCAGAAAGTTAATGTATTACCGAAATAGAAAAACAAATGCAAAGAAACATAAAAACACTTATAATTTTTGGAACCACTTTGTACAAATTGACGTATAATTATTTAAAAATTCATGGAAATTAAAATCTAAAATCGAACATATTTATCAAGAATCAGAAGAAGTATAATCGGTAATGATAATATTAAAATTATTGTGAGATATTGAGATAAATAAAACCAAGTTCACGAGCCGGTAATCTTTATTTATTCAATTCTGTCGATTTACACACTTCGTTAAAACAACCGTAATTTAAGTTATAACACTGACATATATAATCATTAATTCCTTTCCCAATTATAATTAATCGAAAAGAGAGAAACAAAATGATCTGAACTGTTCAGAATCAAATATAGACTAGACAGAAAACAATTTCCCTATTAAAACATTATAGGATATGTCTGAAAGACAAACTGTTTGGTATCGTAGCCTTTGGGCCGTGGGTGCACTCAATTATGGACAAGCATATGGCTTGGGTTTGTATATTTTTGAGTGTCTCAGTAGGCAAGGAACCTGGTGGTGCCTATCTCCTCTCCAGGTATGGATGGCCGTTGGCTCCAAGGAGCTCATTTGCTAGGTTTTGTTTTTCATCCTGCTAGGTGTCCACACACCTCTTCACCCAGGTTGCTCTGGGTGAGGAAGCCGGTTTAGTCGCCAACTATTCGACCATGGGACAGGTATTACAGGTTTACATGGTACCTGTAGCAGACAGATTGCCTGACCTGACCTGTAGTCAATGGCCCCAAGATTTCCCTATCGGTCACCCAAATAAGTACTAACGCGGTCGTTGGTTGCTTGACTTCGGAGATCGGACTAGATCCGACGTACCCAACTGCGGCTATTGACTACTATTTATAAAAATAAGAAAATGAAGAAAAATGAAAGAATTATGGGAAAGGAAGACATAATTGTTACGAAATTTGATAAGGGATCTCATCATATTTACCAAATCAGACTTCATAAATAAATTGATTGATGTATTAAGTACACGTAAATTTACTAAGTTAAAAAGTGAGGAAAATAGTAAACCATTTCTACTGAAGATTGAAACTTAAGTAAAGAATATAGTAAAGCGTCTCAAAAAATAAAAGTATTAATCAGAATTTTGAGAAGCAGTTGACATTTCCGGGTTTATAACTGGCTAAATTAAATGGACTAACTACAATACAAAAACCTGGTCATCAAATCTGTCCTGTACTATCAACAATTGACACAGCAGAAAATTATAAATAAAATATCTGATATTTCTTTATCGAAACTTTTTAATTATTTTATAATATTTCGTGAGTTTTATTAAAAAAAAAATCTTTTTTATTTATCATATTTTTTTAGGATTAAATTTTCTATTATATTATTTTGGAGTCAAATATCTTGCGAACAAAAATTTCCGTAATTAAATTTCTCGACTGTTTATCTTCTCGTGACTCTAATTTTGAATATATTTAATTAATTTATTTCAATACTCAACAACAAAATTTTTTTTAATATAAATAATTGTTTTTTGAAGAGAAATTAATTTTTATAGTGCTTTTAAATGAAATTTAAAATAGCTTTTGTCTGAATTTCTCAGTTAAAATAAATAATGTTTGTAAACATATTATTAATTATTATTATTATTATAAATGAAAGTTTTTTGTAGTAAAAGAAATATTCAAAATGAAATGTCAGTTTATTAAAAATGAAAAGATAAAAAAACTTTAGCGACTTAAATTAAATAATAATTCAAATGGTTTAAAAAAATAGACAAATTTTTTTATATTAATTTTGTTATTTAATCCTTTGAAGTTTATACGGTTTTCTATCAACCATTGCTTTTTAAATAAAAAAATATTAAAAAATTCCTAAAATTGCCAAAATAAAAAATAATAAAATTATTTTCTATAAATTCTCAGTCATTATTTATATCGCCTTTTTTAATTAATTTTGTAACTAATCAAGCCTCATATTTAATTTGATTTTATGTTTTGAAAATTGAACGTACTTTGATTTTTTTAATAATTTAATTCATGTTATTTTATCAATATATTTTTCGAACGAAGTTTTTCAACAGTTTTTATAAAAATTTAGTCATCATTAAAATTATTGGATATTCAACTTAGTTTCATGGTTAACTTTATTTAACTCAATTCTCTTTTTTTTACTCCAATAAATAAACTTTTGTTTTCTCCTTTACAGGATACTTGACTGAACACAAATTCTCAGAAGGATTAGGTAGTAAAAAAATAAATTTACTTTATATGCTAAAAAAGGATACGAATATTTTCTTAAATTTTCCCAGATTTTTGTTTTGAGCCTCATCAATTTCTTGCTAGCTTAAATATCTATTTTTCCATTCTTTTTATTAACTCACTTTCTATATTTTGTAAAAAGATATTTTAGACTGATGAAAAACAAATAAAATACGAGAGCATAATTGTATATAATTTTTTTTATATCTATTCCTACAAAAAAGTGTTGGTTATGTAATATACACTATCAACTTTCTATAATTTCACATTTTGTAATTTCACATCTGTTTTCTTTGACTGTATATATATATGTATCCCTGGAATTTAGAAACCTCTTTGTGAAGGCCTTCTACTCAATAGATTTTCTTCAAACTTTGCACACTTACTCATTCTTGATGTCAATAAATAATTATGTAAAAATTTGATCGAAAAAAGCTTAAGATCCCAAAATGGGAAAAAACGGAAAATTCGGAGTTCCCGAACAATATTAATTGCAAGATATCTATAAGTTTGAACAAATTCAGATGAAACAAAAAAATCACGCTTTTAACAAAAATTTATTGTTACAACAAAAAACTTCAATATTAAAACAAATATTTCATTAATAATTATACCCCCACCTGAACCATTATTCACATAATCGTTTAACCAATCAGGTTTCTTCCGAGTTCAGCTGGATCGTCGTATGCAAATGTCCTGATTGACTTGATCGTCAGATTCTTCCTCGTAACTACTACTACTGCTGCTATATCCATCTTGTATTTCGTTTTTTTCCGTCAACTACCATATCCGGTAGTCTGATGTTCTCTTCTTGTCTCTGTCGTATGTCCTGAACGTGTCTCGGTACTCCATCAACACATTTATTACTAACCAATTTTGTAACGACTCCGGTGTCCATGTCTCAGTGCATCGTGTATGCTGGTGAGGTTTAATAAACACCTTATCACCGATTTTCCATTCATTTGTTACCGTTTTTTTCAGCTACATCACGCATTACTGGTAATCTGATGTTATATCTGTATATAGACTCTCCTGGAACTACCTTGTCTTCAGCTTTTCCACGAGGTACTACATTGTAGTAAAATACTGCTTTCCATATAGGAATATCAGACCTCTTCGCAATTCGTTTAAATGAGCGATGGCATCTCTCCACAATACCATTTGTTGATGGCCTATATGTATATCTATAAATAATATTTACTCCCCATGAGTTACACAGCATTTTGAATTCTGATGACCTAAACGCAGTTCCATTATCCATCCAGATTTCTCGTGGAGGTCCTCTTCCTGAAAATATTAACATGGGAAAAAAGTTTTTCCGTTACTCTCCACTTCTTAATAAGAAAGAAAATTACCATTCTAATGCTTTTTTTGTTAATTCACGTTTATAAATATTTTTTGGCAAAAAATCAATCGATATATATATATATATATATTAATTTGTGTCATATGATCACTTTTCATATTGGATTTAAAAGGTTGTCGGTAAAAATGGATTTTTCAAAATCTAACAGTCAATTCTATGCATACGTTGAGTGGAAAAATGGAACGACTGCAGTTGAAACCTATAGAAAGTTGTTCAATGCCTTCCCTGATGATTGCCCAACGGAACGCACAATAAGAAACTGGTTCTCTGATTTTACGTCAGGCAAGCGGCTATCGTTGGACGATCACACACGAAGTGGACGTCCTTCAGCAACAACAACTGATGATTTGATTGAAAAAATTAGGAAAATAATTGTGCAGGATGAAAGAATGTCTTAAGACACATAAGTGAAATGCTTGATGTCAACAAAGAATCAATAAGGACAATCCTCCATGAAAATTTGAACAGGAAAAGATTTTGAGTATCTGGGTGCCTTGACTGATGATCACAAACGACAACGTATTGAATCCTCAAAAATTTTTTTGCGACTTTTGCAACAATATGGGAAAGAACACTTGATGAAACGATGGATAACAGTTGATGAAACGTGGGTATCATTTTCCCATATATTATGAAGATCCGACTTACGAGTATGGGCAAGTGGAGATGATCCTCGACCACGTGATGTTCAAAACAAAAAATTTGGACGAAGAACAATGCTTATTTTGGCATTCACAGCTGATGGTGAGTTTCACATCGAAGTAACAAAATCTGGTGAGGTTATCAATTCTGAAAGAAATATTAACATAATTCATTCAAAATAGTCTTACGAAGTTTAGTAATGACAGACGACGAGTGAATATGCGAGAAATTCTTTGGCAGCCTGATAATGCTCGACCACATTCATCCAAGTTTACCACGGAGGTTTTTCAGAAAAAACATGTTGAATTAATTAAACAAGCCCATATTCGCCTGATTTAAATCAGTGTGACAAATGGCTATTCAAATTTTTAAAAGGATCACTAAGAACAACATCATTTGTTGTTCTTATATGTCTCGAGTAAATATGGGAAAGCAGCAGATGTTGATGAAGTTAAAAGGGTGATAAAAGAGTTTAATGAAAAAAGAGTTAATAATAAATAAAAAAATTTAGAAAAAATGAAAAATTCAAAAAAATCAGAAAAAATGATATTTTCTAAATTTTTCTTTATTTTTTCATTTTTTTCTAAATTTTACTTGAATATTTCATTTTGTTTGTAATTTACCAAAATTTTTCATTTTTTAAAATTTGAATTTCCGAGACTTAATTTTCGGTGGGCGCTTTTGTCGGGTCACCATTTTTAACTATACTGCTAGGGATTCGAACATTTGAATTATTATATTTTTTATTTTTAAATTAAATTATTATCATTATTTATATTATTGTTGAAATTGTTTTCTATCAAATCGAAATTACGTACGTGATTTGGACAAAAAATCGAATTATGTTAATTAATTGGTCGAAATTGAAAGGGAAAATTTAGGCAATTTATGATTATGAACTTTTTTGAATGTAAATTTTTGTGATTGATTTGTGTCACGGAATTTTTTGATGTAAAAAAAATAAAAATAATAATAATAAGTTGTAATATCGATGATGAATATTATATTTATCTGTTGCTCAGATACGTGCAATTTATATATAACAAATAAATATTATTGATTACATAATAAGTCCTCATATATATTATATATTTGCATGATCCAGGAGGAATTCGAATGAATCTGCGAATGTAATTCTTTGACAAAACTTGAAAGTAAATATTTAAGTATAATTATTCAGTTTATTATCAACATTTTAGTTTACAGCAATTCTTTAAAAAATACAAAGAATTAAATTCCAACTTTAAACATGCCTGATAATTTATAAATGTCAGTCGATGGCAAGCAATATCCTTTTGCAGGCCATCAAACAGGAACCATACACTTGGATGACTGCAGTTGATTACATTAAGGGTATTTTGTAAGTACTCACAGAAATTTGTGGTTTTCAATGAACTTTCTACTGCATTATTAAAATTGTTCAAAAATACAATTGAAAATGAAGGATTTCTTCCACCTGGACCTTCAATGTAGGTGGTAATTGTATAAACATTATTTATCGCTAATTTCAAATAATCCCTGCTAAAGCAAAAAAAAAATATTATTTGAACAAGGAATATTTTGAATAAAGGCTTTACAAGCAAAACAAATAAATTACAAAATTATAGAATAAAATATAGTAGTGTAAAAATGGGCATTCTCCCTCACTTACCCCCCCCCCTGGCCGTAGCCATGGCAACGATATGGGTTATCGTGGTTGCCATGGCAACCGACCCGATTAACATAGCAACGGTCGCGGTTACCATGACAACGGTCGCGGTTACCATAGCAACGGTCGCGATTACCTTAGAAACGGTCGCGGTTACCATAGCAACGGTA
>MQRK01059199.1:0-14680 GCA_001938485.1 Girardia tigrina
GCGTTAGGCTAATTTCGGATTAGTAAAAATAAAAGAAAACAATTAGTGTAAATAAAAAATAACAAAACAACAAACTCTTTTAATCAAAAAAAACAAAAACTGTACATGTCAAACCTTGGAAAGTAAGTATAATATCATATTAATCCCTTCAATTCATAGTCATTAATAATTTATATCGATTATTCGATTTTACATTAGCTTTTCATGCTGCTGCTGCAACAACTAATAAATCGAGGACTGATTGATACTGGACTGAGGCATGAAGCAACTTTTTAACATATCCAGGTAAAGCGCCGCTGTTATGTTTCCTTAAATAAAAAAATACCCATAAACACGACTTGAAGACAACCCCATAACACCTCTAAGAGCGCAATTTTCTTTATACAAAAGTTTGAAAGGCTTGGATTCTGTAGGGGCACATTTTAAAGTCGTTTTGTAATACTTTTTGAACATTCCCATAAGAGCAATTCAGAGTTGACAACGATTTCCCGATAGAAGACTGGGGTTCTTGCTTAAAATGTTCTACTATCTCATTTTTCTTATCATCAATTGGTGGTCTTCCAGATTTTGGGACATTTAGAACGCTTCCTTTTGAAGATGCTTCTAATACTTTTTTCGGTTGTAATAGTTTTCCATTTAACTCGTTGAAGTTCTACTAAATATGTAACATTAATCTTGGCATATAATGTGTAATCTTTAGTTTTTCCATGTAATAGTTTTCCATTTAACTCGTTGAAGTTCTACTAAATATGTAACATTAATCTTGGCATATAATGTGTAATCTTTATGTCATCCGATTCGGAGCAGTATTAAATTCAACGTTCATGCAATATGTTCGGTGTGCAACCCTATGTGAAATTCATGTAAAAATATCAACAATTATGTTGGAGGTCATTTGTGGGTAGTGTAATAAACTCTGAAAACACTTTTGTCCGTTGTCCGGAGTAGAGAGTGTCCGTATCCAAGAGCTGATTTAATGCACATTAAATCACAAGCATAGGGAGGTTCCACTGTAAATGCAAAATATGATTATGTAATTGATTGCATGAAATCACGATAATAAGAAGTTCTCAATAAGCTGATTGAGCTTTGATTCCAGGCCAACGCAACCTAACTAACAATGCTTCACACAACACTTTCACATGAGTTTCGCTTCTCTTGACGGTTCCAAGAAGGAATTTGAAATAAAATTAGACATTAATAATATGCCTAAATATTAGCAATTGTTCCTTATTTTGAGGGATTTAAAAACTTTAAAAATGCATTGTTGACAGCAAATAACTGTCCGTCATCTCTGTACACTAATTCAAGAACATGGTCGAAAAGAAAGTGAGAAAATATTGCAAAACACGGGAGAAAATGTGAATGTGATATTAACCCATTTTTAATTCCGCCTACGCGGCGCCCAAACATCACAAAATGTCACTCATATATTATATAATCGGACAACATGCATTTAACGGCGTTATTTAAATTCCAGCGTCTGTACATAGACATCTTTTGAAGTGGTGATTTGCATTACTTAAATGTAACGCTAGTATCTAATGGTTTAATATTCATAATTTCAAGATTCTGTGAGTGTGAAGGACGGGCTCATTCTTTAAATTTTTGAATAATTAATTTTTGTAAATAATCTCTAAAAAAAGAAAAAAACATTTAAAATCAAAAGTTCTAAAACAGTTATAACTAAATATCTTAATTAATTTTAAAAAAAGAGTTATTTTTAAAAATAATTAAATTTTAATTATTTTGCATTTATTTAAAAAAATTATTTCGAAGAATAACTTTATGAAATTTTTGTTGTCAAAGATGTAATAAAAAAAGATAATTTAGATTTAAAAATCAGTTAGAAATTCTGCAAATTAAAATTCGATAAATAATTAATAAAATATATATATACCGTGTGATTCATAAGTCGTCGTCTCAAGATATGGAACTATACTGCGATGTAATGTAAAACTTTTTGAATATGATATAAATGTATTACGACATGGTTTTTTACGCATTGGCCTTTAGGCCTCTGAACTTTTAAAATAAATTAAAATTCATAGTTTTAAATTTTAATATAATATTTTTATTATAAAATGTAAATAAAGAGAATAATAATAATTGTATTGTAAAATTTAAAATCGGAATGACTCATAGAGAGTCAAAGTTGATTTCTTTAGTCCAAAGGGTAAGGGCTGCAAATACTACAAATATAGTAGTAGAAAAGTAGACAGTTGATTAATTCCTTAACCTTGCAGGTAACAACTATTAGTTGCACGATAAATTTGTTAACTTTGATAAATTCATTACCTAGCCGGAAAAATCTACTAACTTTATGGAAAGAATTTATAAATCTTACAGAGAAATTTATTAAATTGAAAAGAACGGACAAGAATTTTTGTTTTCTGGACAAAAATTGTTGGTTAACTTGAAGAAAATTTGTCGCAAATTAATTTAGTTTTTTGATGACTTTATTGAAGTCGAAATTATATTGATGCATGAATTTTAAAGAAATAAAAATTACAATTTTTTGGCATTTAAAATTTGCAAAAATCAAAATATAATTAATTATTTTCGAAATTATATCTTGTAAAAATTAGATTTTGAAAATTTTTATTCATTGAAATTCTATTACAAAAAAAATTTTAAAACTCAAATTAAAAAAATTCTTATTATAAATTCCACATTGTTATTTTTAAAAATTTGATTGAAATTTTTCCATTATTTAAACTCAACCATAAAATGTTAATTAATTCACTTTTACTCACGATTATAAAGTCAATCAAAATAGTTAAATTTATTCATTTTTTTAAAAAAAAATTGAAAACAAAAAAAATACCGTTAAAAATAGATAATTTACCAAATACACAAAGCAATTTTCTATTATCAATTTCTTTAAATGAATCAAAATTGTTTCTTGTGTTCATTTTGTACGTTTATCATATCATTTTTATGAAGATGTAATTTAGCATTTCTAGAATCCGTTTCAAGAAATTTTAGGTACAGCGTTTAATTTTCATCAAGAAGTAATTAATAGTGTTATATAATATGAAATAAATATTATATTATATGAAATGAATTATATAATAGGTTTTATGAAAATAACTTTTATAAAATTAGTATAAAAATTTTTATAACATTAATTTACCTATAGTTTCTTTTAATATGAATTTTAAAATTAATGTATCTGTTTATCCGCAAAATTTGCAAACTTTTGCATTTATCATAATTTATTGAATGTTAGATATTTTTTCATAATAAATGCATTTTCAGAATCCTTTTTAGATATATTTTATTTGATTATAATTTTGTCGTAAGGAATTTTGAAAAATAAATAATTTATGAAAAGTTTAAAATATTTATTTAAATTTATAAACTTTTATCAAGAGTTACCCTTTACAGGATATCAGAAATTTACAGGATATATAAAAAAACTGAGATCCTCTTCCAAATAGTAAAATTCTTTCAGGATCATCTCTCTCATATTCATATTGTTTTCTATATATAGATTCATATAAGGCTTGTAGTTCATTGTCATCAAACTGCTTTTGTGGTATACCGCGATCTTTGTTTCTCAGTTCAAAATCGCCTTCTCTGAACCTCTTAAACCATTTCAGACAGGTTCTGGCAGTAATTATATCTTTGCCATGTACTTCATCAATCATATTTTGAGAATCTAATGCACTTTTCTTCGAGTTAAACATGAATAAAAGAACTTCCGCAAATACTCTTTTGTTGGACCCCCAGGTTGCCTTGAAGACCGGTCGGTTGGAGCAGAGGGACGCAGGGATCTTTTGAATATGATCTCGGAATCACTGTGCTGAGTCAATTTAGAATTAAATTTTTATTCATTGTTTTTTCATCTTATACCAACCGCCCTCGATTGTATTTTCTCTTGCCAATTTTGGTTTCGTCGATATCTACGACTATATCTTCTCCCCGAGTTTTCCTAATGATTGATGGTTCTCACACCATGCGGTTGTGACTTCACGGCAATAGGACAACCAATCCGCGATTGTTTGTGTAGAAGTATGATTGTTCCCAAATGACGTTTGTGTTATGATTTCATGATAGTTCGTCTTCGCATTTGCAAATAGGATAGGTAATGACCGTAATTTTTGTAAGATCAATCCGTGCGTCTAAGAACCATGAGTTCTTTGATGAAGAAATGCTTTTGTCGTGTTCCCCTCTCCATCTCTCTCGGCACTTCTTTTCAATGGCAATTCAGTCCTTTCTTATTCGAAGGATCGTTAGAAAACCACAAGTTTGGTATGTTGGTTGGCCTCTCAAAAGACCCTTGTCAATCAAATACCTGAGTAAAAAGGATCTCGTTTAACACATAATATTCATATTAATGCTTTAATTATTGTAAAAAAATTTGCTACATTTTTTGTTAATAATTAATTATTTGTGTTAGTGTTCAAAAAACTTATTATTATTCTTGTTAGGTATATAATATAAAAAATAAAATTTTTATTTAATATATTGTTTTAATTAATAAATTATTTACTCCTATTTACATAGTTTTCATCACATTTTGATATCATTTCATTCAATTTTGAATTCATTTCAATCAATTTTGAATTCATTTCAATCAATTTTGAAAAATATAAAAAATACATCAAAGTTTTTCTTTAATTAAAAAAAGCCAAATCAGTACATTTTAAATGAAGGTAGACGATGAATCGTCGAGTCATATTTAAGTGGAAGCATGACTGCGCAGATTTCTTAAATTCTTGGTTTTAAAGTGACATCTGTCAATGTGATGAAGAAATATAAAAATAACCAACCAATTGAGAGGCAGCTCAAAGGTTGCGCTCGAAACCAATGCCTAGGCGATGAGGATCGAAATACAATCCGAACTTGGATTGATATCGACTGCACCATCTCTTTTAATAAATAAATTAAACCTAATCAACTTTTCCCGATTCGCATATAGAATTCCAATTTCTGCCAGATTCATTCTGGGGAACGGCTTTTATATAACCCCCCACAATTTTTCAAAAAAAATATAAAAGATTCCATTTTTCTGAGTCTATTGATACTAAACTTCCTATCCCGATCTTAAAGGGTTTCTGAAATATGACGCTTTAAAAATTGAATTAAAATTCGAGAAGGTTACCTTTTAGTTATTATTATTATTAAAACAAACGTTTTAATAAATTAATAATATTAAGTATTGCCACGAATTCGGGCATTATCATGAATTAGATAACGTGGTGCCCTGGTCTAACTACTTAATAATTCAATGATAAATGATTAGTACTTCACGTAGTCAATACTGGTACTGTATAATTTGAAAAGCAATGGACCATGATTTCCGATTGTCATAATCAGCGACATAGTTTTGCCCCTGTTTGTTGGAATTACTATATAGGCCGGTAATCCTCTGATTTATAAATTAATTAACAAATTTAATAATTTTTAATTTAATTTAATTTATTTAATTAACAAATAAAAAATTATTAAATAAAACCAAAAATTAAATTAAAAAAATAATTAATAAATTTGCAAATAATTAAATAAAACAGCAAATAATTAATTATAATATAAAGTAATCAAATAGATTAGCAAAAAATAAAACGGAAAATAATAATTGAAATAATCGAATAAATAAATAAAGTAAAATAATCGTACAATGTCATTACATGTATTCTATGGCTAGTATATATGCATGCCAGCCGGCATAGTCGTAATCGGTTATTTTATCAACCAGAAAATCCATCAATGCCGGTCAGTGGTCGCCCGGCAGCTCCATGCACGCCACCCGCGACACGCACTGTACCGCCGAGTATCAGCCCTGATCCATCGTAAAGAGCGCATCTAAACAATGCTCCTTGATCTGATTTCGGATGTCCTCGTGCAAAAGGAGCCACCGCTCTTTGTTGATGGCCTGCTGCTGTGTCTGGGGCGAATACACGACATTTTTGAGTTGAACACTCGCCTTCGTCCAAAAATCAAGGGGATGCTTTTCTCTCCACCTTCATCTACAGGATTATTTGTGTCATTGTAACTAGCTCCGGTGATACACTGGTGAGCATGTGAGTCTCCCATCTCTTTCAATGGTATTGAGCCTAAGGCTTTTTTAGAGGGTCCACCAAAACTAAAGTCCTTAAGGGCCCCCGATAGGCCTCCTACGGGGTCAGTGACCTTCCGCCTCTAAGCAGTCGGTTTGCCAGTTATAAACGACCAGCCATAGAACTTGGTGCTATGGTCATACATATCTTTGGCTGTTACTGTGGACGTGTAACAGCCGCGAAATGGGCACTTGAATTCTCCTCTTGCTGTCGAGTAGTCGACTGGCAGTCGGTATTGTAGGCGCGGCTCTTCTTTGGTATCATCATTTGTCTGTATCCTCGGTATACTCACAGTTACGTCCGGTAACTGAGAGTTGGATTGGTTTGATGTCGGCTCTTCCTCGTTCTCTCTTTCCAAGTTCTCTTCTCTCTGGGCGTTGGATGTTGGCGGTTCTTAGCGATTCTTCTGAATGTGAATGCTTAGGAATCCATACATATCGATTGGGATCGACCTGGAGAAGGTGGAAGACATAAGATCGGACGAGGGTGTGCGAGACGGACAACCTCATCGATATTCTCGATATTGTGAATGAGACAAAAACAAATTTAATTTAAAAATATGCAGAAAATAAGGCGGAATAGTAATTACGTAATCGTCAAAGGTATTTTTCTATATTATTAGGTTACTTACAAAAATAAATAAATTATTTAAAATTTATTGAGTTATTTTTCCCGGAATGCCAATAATTTTTTATTTATTGTCATAAGTTTATTTTTGCTGGGGCCCGTACGGTCGTATACCCAAATAAATAATAAGAAATACAAAATTAATAAAATTAAATAGAATATTGAATTAATTAAATAAATAAACTAATAATAAATTAATTAATAAGATAAATAATAAATAAATAAACCTTCTTCGTCAAAAGCCCATTGTCGAGAATATCGATGAGGCTGTCCGTCTCGCACGCCCTCGTTCGATCTTATGTCTTCCGCCTTCTCCAGGTCGATCCCAATCGATTTTTTCTCTATCGCCGCTTGATCGATCGATATCGCTCCTGATTTCATGGATTGTGACTGGTTTTCATCCATTTCGACCGAACTTGCACCTAATAGTGCTTCGAGACCCGTTTGATCGCTGTCTGTGAAAGGAATTTCTAATATGTGATTTGTTAGAGATTCAATCGCTTACTGGAATGTGATGGGTGAGATTGAAATCGATTCGCCCGTCAGAACTCGGAATATCAGACATCGTGTCTGTTGTGTTTTCTTTGTTAGAATAGAAAATGTGATTTCTGCTTTGTGAATACACACAGTAAAACAAATAAGTAAAACAAAGAATTTAGATATTTTAAAAATTTTTATTTTAATTTTTTCCTTAATTAATTTTTTTAGGAACCATCGAAATTTGTCGCAATTGCATTTTCCAAGAGGAGCCAGGCCTCCATCCGCTGCTCTATGTTTGAAAAAAAATTTTTTTAAAAATAATTTTACAAATTTTTAACCAATAATTTTTTATAAAAATAAATCGAAATAAAATTAATATTTCAAATGTATGTTTTAATGTATATTTTTATATTAAGTTAACAAGTTCTTATTGATTCTAATTTTTAGTTCTGGGTTTGCTGTGATATTAAAGGTTTACAAATTTTAATTAAAGTACATACACACATCTACAGTTCAATAATAATTAATATTTTATAAAAACAAATTAACCTATTAAAAAAATAATTGTAGTTTAATTAAAGTATATTTGAGTGTGAACTTGCAAGGGTTTTCAATTTGCACGGGTTATCGAGTTGCACGGGTTATCGAATCACTTTTTGAAACTCATTTTTAGTATAAGGCACATATACTTCTTTTTTTGGTGTTTTTTATTATGGTTATTGCATATTTTTTGAATGTAGGTAAGGAACTTGGTAGCGCCTATTTTTTCTCAAGGTATGGATGGCCGCTGGCTCCAAGGAGCTCAACCGCATTTTGCTAATTTTGGTTTTTCATTCTGCTAGGTGTCTCCTGGTGAAGGAGCCGGTTTAGTCGCTAGCCATTCGACCATAAGACATGTTTACTTTTCGAAACTCATTTTTTAGGATAAGGCACATAGACTACTTTTGGTGTTTTCAATATGATTTGACCTGTTCGTAATTATTTTTTTTCGCCTGTTCGTTAAAAATAGTTTATTCTCGTTTATTCTTGCACGACTTTTTGAGTTGCATGAGTTACAGTGCTGTAAAAGGGTCTACAAACCCATTAGCACTGCTAATGGGGAAAATTGAAAATTTGTCATTTTTTAAATTTGAAAGTCACACTGTTAAAATCTGGATGTTACTCTTATAAGCTAGAAAATCTAACGTGTACAAAATGTGTATTGCCTTGTGTATGGATGCGTCATGTGTGTATCGTATGTGTGAGGGGTAAGGAATTTTTTTCTCATATTAAACACAACTCTTAAATACTGTGACCTATTTTTAAAATCTGATTTTTTTGATATTTTCTAAGTTTTAATTAGCTGTTATATTTTAGATATGAATTTACAAGATAAAATTCACTATCGAAAGCTGAAATATTACTCCTAATTGCAAGCGACTGTATGTAAATCATTATCTATATGACCAAATAATTATCTTTCATTATTTCAATCATAATATTGTTATATATATTCTCTTCTTGTACTATCACTTTTTTTATAACAAAACTGATTGATTAGTTATCTTCTGAACACAATAAATCCAATTGAAGTTAGTACAAATATTAGAAAAAATAACTGTATATACACAATCCCCAAACTCGAAAGTAATTATTACCTGTCTACTATTCGAGTATCAAATTATAATTACATATTAAAAAATCACTACGTCAAAATTATTCATTTTTAAAAGGTTTGTGGCATATTTTGTTAAGTACGGAAGTTCGGGCATTCCATTTCCATATCATCGCCCGCCAATGTTGCAAACGTCGCCAACGCAGTGTGCTATAAAAGTCTTATTTTATAAAGTGTATTCAATATAATTTCACGGAGCTCGGTTAAGTAAATCGACACGTTGATTATTTAACAGATCAGGTAAATTTTGATGCCACTAAGAGTTGTTATATTAATAATGTTCTTGTCGAAGAATCAAGAGTTTGGGTTTAAATATAAAGAAACGTATCGTATAATTCCCCTAATTCATTAGACATCATGTGGAGTATGAAGACCACATCACATTTTAGAAAGTCATTGACAAAATTTGTTAAAATATCCTTCATTTTCAAATCCATCTTTTCCATTTTGATAGCGTCAACGATTCTTAGCAGTTGTTTGACAAACTATTTCCTATACCTAAATACACAAACAGTAAAAAAAACAGTAAAAAATAGTAAGTTAAGGCTGGCTTGCCCCTCACCAAGAACTACACTTCTTACCATCTCAAACATCTTCGATCGCTCCTCGAGTCACACTAGTATGTTCTGGCCCTACTCGAGATACTTTCATAATGAAATCCTTTGAAATAAATGCCTTTAGAATAACTCCCTGGACATTTGGATCAGTGCTGGAAACTTCAAAAAATCTTCCGCATTCTTCTATGAATTCTTATAAATTATCTTCACCATTATATGTACTGTGAACCAGATTCTTATAAAAACTGAACCTGGTAACCATGTTATTTACTATGTAAAATCACGCAATCAAAGGGGTTTCAAAATATTTGAAAATTAAAACAAATAAAAATGTGAGAAATAATATAACAATAATTGGAACCATATTTAATTAATTTTAAATAAATATATATTTGAATAATAGTGAATTTGAATAATAATTTATTAAAAATATTCTTCCTAACAGTAATGAAAAGTATGAAAAAAAATACATTTAGTATTTAATTTTAATAAGTGATAATTAGAGAATAATTGCTATTTTTTTCTTTTTCCAACAAAATGAGTACTTAATCATTCAGATAGTAATTGATTCATGTATTCTCATCAAGATTACACTCTTGGGTAAAATATCAGTTCAATCGGAACACGGAAAGTGGGAAAAAATCGTTTAACAAATTTATGGCACATAGACATATATACAGAAGTTAGCATGGTAAAAGTGTATAAATTCTTTAATGATTAATTTTTTTTTTAATTTTCAATGTTTTTAGTATGTCATAAATATTGTAAAACCAATTTTTCTTGAAAGGAAGAGATGTTTTCAAAAGAAGAAATGTTTTCTTATGTTTTCCTTTTTGTACGTTTTTAAAATTTTTAATAAAAAACATTTTTATATAATAACTTCTGATGACAGTGTGAGCAGCTACCGAATTCCCACTTCCATCAAACCATCGTAAACTTTATGCGAGATAATCATGGCGACTAAAAATTCAATTTTATTTAAATTATCAGACATAAACTCGTGACATAGAGACTTTATTATTTCAGTAAAACAACGAATAAGTAATTCGATTTTTAATTAACATTAATTGAAGGAAATAAACTGTCATAAAATATTCACATAAATTTTAATTTTTAAAGTTATTTGAAAATTAGATTTATTATTATTTTTCTTTATTATTCGCGAAACAACTTCGATCAAATTATCAAGGATTGTCAAGGTTTCTATAAACATATTCTTAGATATTTGCCAGTGTCTGTAGAAAGGAAAATAAATGAATAAAGTAATTTTTTTATTTTTTGTTCATTGTTTATGCTTTGATTTTCAATTTGCATATTTGCTACTGTTGGATTATCTTTTGATAATTTTAATTCAACTATTCAGTCTGTGCATTTAGAAATGTTTTTTAGTTTTATGTTCTTTTTTTTGGCAATATTACTCGTTACTATCGTACTCTCTGCACATCAAAATATTATGCAATTGTTATTGGTTAAGTGTAAAGAGGTGGGGAGAGATAGAATGGTCCTCCGAAAATAACGAATTCAAATATTAAACTCGATACTTATCAAAAAACCACTATAAGCACATAATGAAATCATATCACAAATATCGTAGTATTGATGGAAATTCAACAGAATAGATCTACAAATTTTGAATTATTCAAACCGGAAACCGAGAACAACATATCACGATAAACATTCACGAAATGATAGAACTACCGAAATCACCTATAAAATCAATCAGAAAATCGAATTTTATCAAAAATTATTTAATGAAAATCAAACCGAAAATTATAATAAATAGACAATCTAAATATCATATCAATCGTTTAAAAATGAATTTTTATCTATTTTTTGGGTGATTATTTTATTATTAAATAATTGAATGTAAATGGTTTAAAAATAATTTAAGATAAAAGAAAATTGTAAAAAAAATGTATTGATTGATTGATCAATTTGTAAATTAAAACAGTTGTGCAATTCTGGAATAAAAATACGTAATTGGGATTTTGTAATCATTATTGTTGATCGATCACTTTTTCGAGTGGTGAAATTTCGTCTACAAGTGAAAGAAAAAAAGATTAAAGTTTGTCAATGGCAAATTTGATTATTAAAATTGCGTCCAGCATAAATAACGAGGATTTTAAAAACATTAATAATTATCATGACCAAATAAAAATTGATCTAGCAATCTCCAGATATATTAAGACTCTGTGTGAGTGAAAACCGGGAGTATGAAATTAAAATAATTAAAACAATCAATTTGATATATGCTTATTCGGGATTGTTTTGTGCGGTTTTGAATCACTACAAGAGATTTTCGATTTGCAGCAATGAAATGGTCGAGTGGTATAAGGACAAAGAGCGGTGTGATCTGGCGCCGTGTGTTTGCTCAATCATAGATATGACGCTTGATTGATTCAATCAGTCTTGGGACCACGTGCACGACCGAGTCAGTTTGGATTGCTTTTGGTCTGGACCACCGACGTTTCTCACATTCGGAGAAGAGAAAAGTATGCTCGTTCGAGCGGTGAGCAAAATGACGATGACTGTTGATCGAATGGGTCAGATTCTATTTCATTCATCCCCCCTCGTCCCAAAGTCTCCACATCCCCATCACCAGAGCATTATGACCGCGACTACTCTGTGCCAACTCTCGCACCAACAGTCATGATTTTATTATCTCCAACTAAGAAATTTGAATTTATTGGCGGATAATTCATGCTTCACCAGCATATTTGACAATAAAATTAATTTAAAATAAATTAACTAATAAAATTTTAGAAAAATAACTACATATAAATTGGAAAGTAGAAATAATAAATTAAAAAATAAAAATTTAACGTTTAGAAAATGTATAAACCCATTAATAATTACTATCTTTGGTAATGAAATATTTAAAAAATTTTCATGCATTTAGTATGTCACTGTAGTGACACAAAATTTTAATCAATATTTATAAATATTAAATATAAAAAATCCTATATTTCTTATTTATAATTTCAATTTTTCGACCAAGATACATGATGTAAAACGTGACAATGTTCTCTCAATTTTTTTGAAGACCTCGCCAAATTTCAAGCATTTATTTGATTAATTCAAGAAAAGACATTCAAACGATGATTTATGGGTTTTTGTTATTTTAATAGTAACATTAGTAAAAAAATATTTGATATTAATTATCAAACTAAAGTTACTAAAAATTCAAATTAAAAAAAAACAATACTAAAAAAAATTCGAATTAGTTTTACTGATCAAATGTAATCAATTTATATGGACTTTTTTTGAATTTGTAAACATTGAATGGAATGCTATTATTTTTTGAAAATAAATTTTTCTCGAATTAAAAAATGGACAATCGAATGATGTTTTTAATTTATAACGAGTTTGAAAATCCTCAATTCACCATTGTGAATTGTCAACCGCTTTTATGCTCCCACATTTCGCGCAACTCTCTGCTCCATAATAATTTGTTTCGATTCTGTCATCACAAATTAATTGCCACGACAAATTATATTTCCGATGACTCAAAGATGCCCAAGCCGATTCGCCCGACGATGTTCGAGGAGCGACCTGTACTGAAGATCGAGTCGATCAAACCGGCGCGATTCTTCCATCATGAGTCCGACACGATCGAAGAGACGCGCCACTGTCTGCTTAGCCTGCTCGACGAGTACCGGTCACTTGAGTTCGTTGTCAACATTGTCGACACGGTCATGATCCTCGCAACGCGGTCCTCGTTACACGCGCGCAGCCAAATCGACGTGCTCATCCACCAGATCGACATCGAGGACCACGAGCCGGCGATTCTCGCAATCTTCGACGACCAATCGGTTCTCGCCCGGCGAATGCCTCACGTATGGACCGAGGATCTCATCTCGTTCCTGTGTCGCCACTTCCACAATGAGTCCGACCCGATTGAAGAGATCTCCAAAGTCACAGATATAAAAAACTTAATTTTCTTGAAATGAAGAAAAATAAAATCAAATATAACTTGAATTTGTTTTATGCCCAAAAATGTCGCGACCGTCTCGAGTTAGAACATTTTCGAAAGCTCCAGAGCCCCCAGTGGTTATTATTGGTCAACCACAATCCAGTGTCATTTTACGAAGGTATTTATTCCCTCTCTTTAACATGTTTATCTGTAGATGGGTCGGACACCTCTTCTTATTTGACATCTGACTAGCAGTGCCAAGCTCGAAGGGCCTGTGGGTTTGGTTAAAGACAGGTCGGGTTATATCAGTGTTGCTCGGGGTTGATTTCACGTTGTGTAGTATGTTTCTCTGTGAGTGTGTCTCTTATGTCTGTTTTCTGTATTGTTATGTAGTTTGTAACTTGTGGCACTGTTATATTGGTTTTCGAACCTGTCTAGAATCAGAATTTATTAATGTTCATATCGATACATATTAAATTCATTATCATTATCGGCATTTATTATATTATTTCAATATTTCAACCATTTTAATAGTTATATCAACTCAATATCTCAGCAGTTTCAATAGTTATATCAACAACAGGTTCCATTTATCATCCATTATTATAGCCTCACTTATCGACCCTCATCACAAAAAATAATTCATCTTCATTTCTTATTTCATTTTATTTTATTTTACAATCTACCTTTACAATCATGGCGGACACCGTAGGCGAACCGCTTATATTTATGGTCAGCGATCACTCGATAAATAATCGCGACCATTTCTCTGCCTTATTGACTTTCTGAGGACGCGACACCATTCGCCTCTACAACGGCGCTCGCGGCCTACTTCATTCTCTGCTTTCTGATTCTCATAATTATTGGGCATTTTAAATTGGGACGACGACTTGGCGACAGTGAAACCTTACTCGCTAAAAGATTAGAAGATGATTTATTTAAATTATTTATTATTATACAATACATAAATCTGGTACGCCGACTTTACCGCGGCGACTTTACCGCGGGCGACTTTACCGCGGCGACTTTACCGCGGACGACTTTACCGCGGGCGACTTTACCGCGGACGACTTTACCGCGGACGACTTTACYGCGGACGACTTTACCGCGGACGACTTTACCGCGGGCGACATTACCGCAGGTGACTATACAGCGGGCGACTTTACCGCGGAAAATTTACAACAAAATTGTTAATAAGTGAACAATATCATCTAAAATATGAATAAAAATTTTTAATTATGTTATGATAAAACAATGAATTATATACGGGTTTAATTTGAAAACATAAATGGATAGAAAATTTCAGATCGACATTTAATTATTCTTTTTAATATAAAAAATAAACAAAGAACATACGAAAAATTAGTAAATTCCTAATTTAAAA
>MQRK01059290.1:0-13208 GCA_001938485.1 Girardia tigrina
ATAAGTACACCTAAAATGAAAGAGCCGAACAAAATATCTGAGAACTACATTAAAAAGCCTAACGATTTGTTTTATGATTTGTCTTGTACTTCTAAGAACACTACTTTCATTACTAATCTTATATCAAAATTTCCAAACGTTTTAGAGTCAGCTTCGTCCTCTGGAATTTCTTGTAATGTGACTCATAATATTATCACCAATGGTTTGCCGGTTCATTCTCGGGTTCGTTGTCTACCGCCGGATAAACTTGAAATCGCTAAGAATATCTTTCACGATTTAGAATCACAAAAAGTTATAAGGAGTTCTTCCTCGCACTGGTCATCTCCATTACTTCTTAAAAAAAACCGAATGGCGAGTGGCGATGTTGTGGCGATTATCGTCGTTTAAATGCAATAACCTTGAAAGATGATTACCCTTTACCACTTATTAAAGACGTTACTATACGATTAGCTAGTGNCAAAGTCTTTAGTAAGATCGATTTGACTCAAGCCTATTATCAAATCCCTATGGCTGAAAACGACATCTGTAAAACTGCCGTTACCACCCCTTTTGGTCTTTTCGAGTTTATACGCATGCCATTCGGACTAAAAAATGCTGCCGCCACTTTTCAACGGACCATAGATCAACTTTTCAGAGAAGTGAAATTCGTAGTTGTGTATCTCGATGACATTTTAATCGGATCTAAAGATGTTTCAGAACACGAAGAACATCTGTTCAGAGTCATTGAAATACTAAATAAGCAAAATTTAAAAATCAATATAAAGAAATGTTCTTTCTTTTTGCAAAGTGTCGATTTTTTGGGTCATACTATCAGCGAAAACTCGCTCACTCCTATTCGTAATAAGATTGAACACATTCTGGATTTATCACCGCCAAACAACGTTCGTGAGGTACGTCAACTTTGCGGTATGGTCAATTTTTACCATCAATTTATAAAGAATTGCTCGCTATTGTTATCTCCATTTAATGAGCTTATAAAGGGAAAAAAGAAAACTGAGGAAATAGTCTGGAGCACAGATCTAGAACTAGATTTCATTAAATTGAAAAAAGCGTTAAATAATATAACTAAATTAACTTGCATACAAAAAGATGCAGAACTTAATTTAACTACAGACGCTTCATCCTTCGCCATAGGAAGTGTTTTGGAACAAAAAATAGACAACTAGTCTGTCCCCATCGCATTCTATTCGTCGAAACTAAAAGAGGCGGAACGAAGATATTCAACATTCGATAGAAAGTTATTAGCGGTATATAAATCTATCAAACACTTCCACCACTACTTAGAAGATCGTGCTTTCATTGTTTTCACAGACCATAAACCCCTTCTCCAAGTTCTGTCATTAAAAGATCCTAGCCCACGACAATTAACACAAACTTGTTATATTTCACAATTTACTGTACTTTCAAATACGTAGCCGGTAGTTCTAACATTGCAGCTGACTATTTATCCAGAAACCCCGTAGGTAGCATAAATTTTGAACCTTTATTTACTTCAGCCGACCTTATGGATAAACAATCGGAAGCTCTAAGCGAATGTACCAATCGTTCCTCATTCAAATTAAAAAAAGTTAAAGGTATTTGGTTTGATCATTCTTTGTGAGATAATTTACGTCCTTTAATACCAAAAGTTTTAAGAGAGAGTTGTATCGCTGCCATACATAATTTCGGTCATTACGGTTTTCATGGTACTTATCAATTATTACATGAACAAGCTTGTTGGTACAACATGCGCAAGGACGTTAAAAATTATATAAATTCATGTACTGAATGTAATAAAAAAAATCTAAGGGAAGACAGCAAATTAAATGTTTAAAATTAGAAGACGGCGAACTTTTCGATATAATACATGTAGATATTATTGGTCCCCTCCCCCCTAACAGAGATAAAAAATATATAGTCACCATCATTGACCGATTTTCTTCTTGGTTTGAAGCAATAGCTGTCAAAGAGATCTCTACAGATAAAATGATCAATGTAATTTTTAAAAATTGGATATGTCGATACGGTCCTCCAAAAAAATTAATCACGGACCAAGGGAGACAGTTTGAATCTGAAAGATTCAAAATGTTTTGCAAGACCTACGGGATAAAAAAATTAGAACAACGCCCTACAATCCAAGATCTAATGGTAAAGTAGAGATCTTTAATAGATATCTAAAACAATCTCTACGCTTGAAAGGGAACGATTCCAATTGGTTGGATAATCTTTCTGAAGCTCTTCTATCTTTACGGTTAAAACGTAATTACAATTTGGCAACTTCACCTTTAGAAAGAATGTGCGGTAAAAAAACGTTTATAAAAATCTTTAAACACATTTACTCTGATTCACCGAACATACAAACCAAAGACGCACATGTATATGTAAAAATAAACAAACCGTCTACTTTTGGGAATCGTTTCAATGGACCTTTTAAAGCAACCATCTTTGATAACAACACAGCACAAGTAGTATCTAATTCATTTAATGGTTTACAGAGTCATCGAAATTTAAAAATAATACCCTTTAGTATACGTTCCACTTCTGACACCAATTGAATAAAAAAAATAATAGCTATCTGAAACGAACTTCAAACGCCTATTTTTTTTATTCATATATATATATATATATATATTAAGAAATTTAGGACAACTCTCATTTTAATTTTTATTACTATCACAATTAAAGTCATTACTAGTCTTAGAAGATCTTTCATAGTTTGACATCGTTCTAATTGGTTTTGTTATTTCTATTTTTAATCATGATTATTTGAACGATTTTTCTAAATTTTTTTAAATCTTCAATTTCTAAAAATATTAATTAAAATAATAATTTTAACCATTTCTTGATAAATTTGATTTTTCATTATTTATGACTTTAATATGTCTATTTACTTTTTGATATAAATAATAAAAATGTAATAATAATAAAAAAATAATAAAAATGTTATCAAATTATTAAAAATTAATTTAATTTATATTTTGTTGGAGTATCTAGGTGGTTATTAAATTAAAAACGAAAATCAAAAAGAGTAGGTAATTCTTTTTTATAAAATATTTATTGATAATCACAATATATAAAAACTAGTTAAAAAGAGATTAACCCTATTATTTGAATTTGTATTTTTGGTAGGAAGGGAAAAGGATTTCTCTTACTATAGGTAAATTTAATTATATAAAAATATGATAACTTAGATATATAAATTATGTATTATCAACGAGAGTTCGTACTTTCAGCTGGTCCCTCTTTCGATTTATAATAATAATTTTCGATTTATTGATGATCTCGTTTTATATCGAATCGAGAAGTGAATGACAGGTCGAAGTCCAAACGTGACCGATCAAAGTGCAATGCTTAATTAAAATTCAAATCGGTCGAAGTCCGTAATTAATTAATATAATTTTCGACTCGTAATATAATTTTCAAAAATCTTTTATCGTTTCTTCTCTTTCTTCTCAAGGGAAAAGTTTGATATCTTTCTTGAAATTTCCTTTCTTTTTTAAAACTCTTTTCTCATAAATGATTTTTCTTTATTTATGACTGTAGTGCCAATTATTGTAAAAAATTGTGAAACTCTAACAAATTCATATTTTTTTTATTAAATTATTTTTTAATTATTATTATAACTGTTATGCGAATTGGAATTAAATTCAGAGTGGACTAAAATTAGAAATTAAAAATCCAATTTCAACAATTAATTAAATTAGATTTCAAAAAAAACATTCTTGTTTAAATATTCACTGTTATCTTAAAAATGTTATACTAATAAAATTCTTACAAATTCTATTCTCTGTTGATTTTTTCATGAGTGATTTTTACAGCGAGTTGATGACTCCGCAAAACGGTCGCCGCCTCAAAATGGTGTTAGAAGTTGGATTTATTGCCGCCGTATTTTTCTTACAGGCAACAGACAACCCACAATCCACGGCCACCTTAAATTCGACCGGGATCACATATCGCATACTGGCGTCAATTGCTGCTACCTATGTCACCTGCCAATCGACTGTTAGAAAACATCTCCTGATCTATTGCGGTCGACCCAATCAAATCCGGATCTACAGTTGTCGAATTAGTAAAATACGGATTGATCGTTATCGACTAAATCAAATTCCGATCGATTGTCGTCGACCAATTCCAACCCGGATCATTCTTCGTCGACCCAATCTAATCCGGATCGATCACCGTCGACTAAATCAAAATCCAGCTGTCGAACAAATCTAACCCTGGTCGATTGCAGTCGACTAAATCGAATGCTGATCGATCGTCATCAACTCAATCAAATCCGAACAGACAGACAACGACTCAACCAACACCGGCCCGATCGGGAAACGGAAATCCTGTGTTGGTTCACAGCGATACCGATGAAACTGCACTCCGAGCTCCCGTGGACAAAGGAACTCCGATCCGACGAGCTTTCTAAAACGAGGATGATGAATGCGGGATGCTGCACGAGACAGCGAGCGACAACGGTCATGCCTGTCGCCAAGGTTAGTCCAATTTATTCTGGGTTTCATTCAAATCGGCATAAAAAATTAAATACACATATAATTCTTAATATTGATATTAATTTTTAACGTAAATTTTTTATTCATTTTTATTTTCAAATTAATTTAAAAAATTTTATTAACCAACCAACTTATTAGTCCGATTGTCACAGTTTTGGGGAACCGTTCGATCGCACGCACAACCAACAACACAATCAGTACACTGCACGTGTCGACCGCAGTAATACGATCCGACAACACTGCAATCATATCCGCATTAACGTACAGGGGGCATTATTTAATTCGACGTCATTAGTTTCACCGAAACAACGTATAAGTGATACCATATCGTCTTTATCCGACAAAAGTCACTACCGCCTATGACTGTCTTAAGGAGCCAAAGCACTCTGACCACAATTAACATGGTCCGCACTTGGCGTACCGAATCAAGCGCTCATCACCGTGCATGGCGTTCTGCCGGGGGGGGATGAACAGTAACCCCGACAAAGGTCTAGATTTTAACGCGATATCTCTCCCCGCGGCAGCACCTCCATACTTTCTGAACGCTAACAGCTCACCTAAGGGTTGGTTGGATATCTTAGAAATGCGGTTCAAAATTCAAAGGATCTCAAACCAGACTGCAATGTTTCATCACGCACTGTGCCAGCTGCAACATGAAATAATGCAGTCCATTGCAATTGACGCGGCGGCTATTGGATCATCGGCCAAGCCGTTCGAGGAGCTGAAATGACATTCTCAAATCTTTCCATCCATCACTCTATGAGATATTTTCAACGTATTTTCAGTTGCAAAACCTCGGGAATCAGAAAACATCATGTGTTCTCGCGAAAGTCGTCATGGAGCTAGAAGCCATTCAACTGAACATCACGAAAGGCTCAGACAATGAAGTGCTCACGCGCTTCTTCCTAAGATCCCTTCCACCACTGGTACAGGTCGTATTAGCTGGTACTACAACTACCGATTTCAACCAACTGGCCAAGATTGCGGATAACATCACGGCAACACAATTTGCTCCGTCATCGACCTGTTTCACAATCAATTCACCACCAAACCAGTCAATCTCACCAACCCCCACAACCGATTTAACCGATTAAATCACAGCACTTACAGTTCAGATGCAAGCAGTTACGACTCAATTATCTGCTCTCACTAACGGCAACCGCAGAGAGCATTGATCACAACAATCGTCCACAAACTGTAACCGATCACCAAGCGCCAATTTTTGCTGGTACCACTCGAAGTTTGGCAACAGAGCTCGAAAATGTCAATCCGGCTGCATATGAAAGAGAGACACATCAGAATGTGACTTGGATGACATATGCATCCATCACGCCCGTTATGGTGACCAAGCCAAGCGCTGTGCACCTGGTTGCTCTTTTCAGTCACAAAAAAACTGAGCTCGTCTTCGGTCTTCACCGCCGACACAGAAGACAACAACTATTGCTGCGGCATATTCCTGTACAACGCCACTGTCAGCAGTCACTCCATTACTTCAATGTCATTCTTAGTCGACACTGGGTTCGCAATATCGGTCATACCCCGAAAATTACAACCGCAAGCACTTCGTTCCGTCCGCCGTCTCTCAGCCACCAATGAGTCTGTCGTCCACACATATGGATCAATCCTACTATTGTTTAAACTCGACGGCATAGAACAACCCTTTCAGTGGAATTTCACCATCGCCAATGTCACAAAACTGATACTTGGCGCAGATTTTTTCAACCATTTCAATTTGCTAGTGGACTGCCGAAATAAAAAACTCATTTCGCCACCCGAACTGTAGACACGTGACACTGCATCGATTGCCCCACAACTCTGCTCGCTCGTCTTAGATCCTACTCAGAACATCATTATCAATTTCCCAAATATTATCAACGAGGTGCATGGTTCCGAAGACTGTATTTCCAATCATGTCATCGTCACAATGCCGTGCGCTCCAATTCGCCAACATCGCCGCGAATTGTCTCAAGAAAGGAGACTCCTTGCTGAAAAAGAATTCAAAGAACTTGAGGACTCTGGTGTTATATACCGTTCCAGTTCGCCTTGGGCCGCTCCCTTGCAAATCGTGACCAAGAAGGACGGATCTTTACGCATTTGTGGCGATTACAGAGAATTAAACAGGGTGACGACTCCTGATTCATACCCTATGCCCCTCATCACCGATATTTTGCAACATTTTGCTCGCTGCAAAATATTTTCATTAGACTTGGCCAAAGCGTATCACCAGATTCCAGTTGAGGAGAGTTCAATTCCAAAAACAGCAATTATCACACCATTCGACCTCTTCGAATATCTACGGGTGACATTAGGCCTACGAAACGCTTCGCAGACCTTTCGAGGCATATCGACCTCGTCCTTTACGGATTGCCGAACACGGCAGCTTATATTGATGATATCATCATTGCATCTCTGGACAAGCCAACTCACGAACAACATATTTCAGACAATTTATTGAGACTCAATTATAATCATTTAAAATTGAAACTATCCAAATGCAAGTTCTTTCAGCCAAAAGTAGAATTTCTAGGCCACGTCCTATCACATGAGGGCATCAGACCGCTTCCAGAACGAATTAAAGCCATAAAGGAGTTTCCCCGATCAGAAACGGTCACCACCTTGCGCAGTTTTCTGGGGATGGTCAATTACTGTCGCAGATTCATCTCAAACATCTCAGCATCATTGGTTCCACTCACGTCCATGTCAGCTGGACCAAAGAAACAACAACTATTTTGGTCCGAAGAAGTAGAAAAAGCTTTCCGGTAAATTAAATTGGACATCACGCAGACCACCGCGCTTCGATTTCCAGACGGCTCTTTACCAATCACTTTGACAACAGATGCATCCAATATCGCAATTGGAGCAGTTTTGATGCAAGTGCGGGATGACACTCCAAAACCTTTGGAATTTTATTCACACAAGCTGTCAGCCACCCAAACAAGGTACTCCACTTTCGATAGAGAACTCCTTGGACTATTCCTTTCAGTAAAATATTTTGAGTATTTATTGACTGGTTGATCGTCAACAATGTACACAGACCACAAACCATTGCTCCAAATATTTCAAATGAAAAATACATCTCCTCGAAAACAGAGACAAATTAGTAATCTTTCTCAATTTAAAATCGAGATTAAATTCATCTATGGCGCTGATAACGTCATAGCCGACTGTCTATCACGTGTTGAAATTGGCATCATTGGACTTCGAACCGTTATTCACCCAGGAAACGCCGGAAATGAATCCACCTTCAGATAAGGATCTGGTTTCCTTCAAGGAACGACCAACAGCACGTGGTAAAATCTACTTTGACACTTCAATGGCAGGTTGCATACGGCCCATCTTGGGATCTACCCTTCGCGCAGACACATTCAAGGCCGTCCATTCCATCGCTCACCCTGGATTCGAAGATACACATGAACTATTGCGCACGAAAGTCATTTGGCCCTACATGCAACGAGATGTCAAGCTATGGTGCAAAGTATGCTTCCAATGTCAAACTAACAAGGTCTCCAGACACACCAAACCACCAGTTCTCAGTTTTCCAACAGGCAGTCGTTTTGATACCATACTCATAGACATCGTGGGCCCGTTGCTACCTTGCAGTGGCTACTCATACATCCTCACAATCATCGATCGAAATACGCGCTGGCCCGAAGCTTTTCCGTTGAGTACCATTACGACCAAGACAATAGTTAACATTTTCATTAACAATTGGATAGTTAGAATTGGCGTTCCTAAACGCATTATCACAGATCAAGGTCGACAATTTGAGTTCAACATTTTTAACAACCTTCTCAAAAAGTTGGGGACTCAACACCTCAAAACAACAGCATTTCATCCACAATCTAATGACCTTGTCGAGCAATTTCACCGAACACTCAAGAACTCACTGAGAACTCACTGACTGGGTCAAGAAATTGCCATTAGTACTTCTTGGATGGCGAAACATTCCCAGCAGTCGGCACGGAACGTCACAAGCCCAGATGATGTTTGGTTCCAAAACTTTCCTTATTAATGAAGTATTTTTTCCAACTGCCCAATCAACGACGAACAATTGGAATTAGCTCGACAGCACTTCAACAATCTGGATACATCACCGTCAAAAAAAAACGCATATATGAAGTGCATGTACCTAAAGATCTTGTCACCGCCAAGTTCGTATGGTTGGTCCGCGAACATCCCACTTCCCTCCAAACCCGTTACACTGAACCTCACCGAGTAATACAACTTGAAATGGGGAAAAATACTGCCATTATTGATTTCAACGGCACACAACGAATCGTCAACCTTTGTAAGTTGAAACCTTGTATTCACATCGATGACGAAGCAATTTACTCCACTGCAATACATTCCATTAAAAAATCGGTTACATTGGCATTGTGGGTCCAACTTTCATGCTCATCACACCTCATCCCCTTACGATCATCATGACATACTTCGCGATAGGTCCGCATCTTCAAAGGGGAGCTGATGTAGTGCCCATTAATGTAAAAAATTGTGAAACTCTAACAAATTCATATTTTTTTATTAAATTAATTTTTTTAAATTATTATTATAACTGTTAACGCAATTGGAATTAAATTCAGAGTGGACTAAAATTAGAAATTAAAAATCCAATTTCAACAATTAATTAAATTGGATTTCAAAAAAAAACATTCTTGTTTAAATATTCACTGTTATCTTGAAAATGTTATACTAATAAAATTCATACAAATTCTCTTCTCTGTTGATTTTTAAATGAGTGATTTTTACAGCGAGTTGATGACGCCACAAAACGGTCGCCGCCTCAATGACTTTAATATGTCTATTTACTTTTTGATATAAATCTTATCTCGTTTTTATTAAATTAATTATATCTTTTATCTAATTTATTCTAATTATTTATATATATATTTTATATTTACTCAATAAAAGAGTAAATAATTTTATTTTACTCTATTTAATAAAACAAAATTTTTATAAAATAATTTTTATTAGATATTATAAATACTATATACTCAACAATTTCATTAAATTTATTTAAATCTAATTAAATGCTTTTCTTTTATTAAAAAATATTAAACTTAATTTTAATTGTTAATTTAAAAAAATATAAACTTATAAAATTATTATTTTAATTATGTTCGAATAGTCAATCACTTTAAATAAAAAAATACGAATTTCCATCTGGGTGGGAGAATCACGATTCTAAGTTCAACTTTCTCAAATCAACATACAATATCAATTCATTTACACATTCAAACCATTTAAAATATTCCTCACATCCCTCTCGGATTAAATGTCTTTAGCCATTCTACATTTCTGATCAAGATCCTACCGTCATCTAGTTGTATCTCATAACTTATTTAGTCTCTTTACTTTATAATATTAGATAGTCCCATATAACGGTCATCATCTTTTGTTGGGTTAACTTTCTTTATCAAGACTTTATCTCCGATCTGAAATATTCGGTTTGTTTCAATTGTATTTTTATTTTCTTTTTCTCAACTTTTTCCTTCTGTCGTGTATTTCCACCAATGTCTTCGTTTTCTTCGGAAGATAATCTCAGCTGGAGATATTCCAGTTTTTGCTTGAATTGTGGAGTTATTAGTGGAGTTATTGGGTTCTTTGTTATCATCATGAATTTGATGGCCTCACGGTCAGTTCTTGGTAGGAAACTCTTTCCGTATAAGAAATGTTTGAAGTGTTATGTGAAGTAATAGATTGCCAATAATTGTTTTCTTGTAATACAGTATCCCAGTTCGTGTTTGTTCATCTTATGGGATTCATATGCAATTACTCTTTCCCTTCCATATGCATCTTTCTGTTCTAATACCACCCCGATCGTATCAAAACTGGTATCTGTATCCAATACGAACTCCTTTTTGAAATCTGAGTAGGTTAGGATCGGTGTTTTTGTCATTTTTTTAAATGTCTGAAATGCTTCGTCACATTCCTTTGTCCTTGTCAGTTTTTTATTTTTATTTTTTCCACGCAGTCCTTTCAGTATTTTTGAATATTTTGTATAATGCTTTAAAACTTTTTCTATAATAGTTTGTTAGCCCTATTAAGAACATTAATTGAGTTTTCACTACATTTATTTATATCACAATTTGAATTGGCACTAGAACAATTCTCCGTAAAACTTGCAAAGCTCGTGATAATTTTTTTATAATATTCTTTAACGTCTTATTATTCAAACAAATTTAAATTACACTTTAATAATTACAAAAATAATTTATAGTTTAAATTAAAAATAAATTTTATTTATTTTAAGCAAATTATTATTAAAATATTATTTATGAAATATTAATTTAATTTTAAAATTGGTTGTTTAAATTTTAATAATTGATTAAACAATCCTATGTTTTAAAATATTTCAAATACCAATCTTTCATCTGGATGGGAGAAACACAATCCTAAAACAACACACAATAAACACCATTCAAAAATATTCCTCACTAGCCCCAAGAAACTTCTTCAATGTTTTATGCATGAAGGATTTTGAAATTTTCCGATTGCTTCAATCTTTGTTTTATTCGTCTCTATCCATGTTTGCACATGACATTTCTCAAAAAGTTTGTCTTTTCTACCAGAAACGGACAATTCTTAGGGTTTATCCGAAGGCCCAATTCTTTAATCTTTTGAAATATGTGTTCGATTCGTCTGAAATGTTCTTCTTTGTCTTTTGCGAATATTAGAATATCGTCCAGGTATACAACTGTTTTTTTCCAGTTTAATTCTCCAAGTACACTTCTCATTAGTTCTTGAAATGTCACTGGGGCAGCTGCAATTCCGAAAGGCATTCTTTTAAAATGTTTGGATCCTGAAATTACATATATTAAAAATATGTACAAAATATTTTAAAGTCACCTTGCATGGTGAAAAAAGGGCAAATGAAACAAAAATAAATTATTAATGCCCATACCTTTGATACTGTATTGGAAACATTGTTTACAATTAATACGTCTGTAAAAAAAATAATAAATTTTATTTAAATAAACAAGTTACATTAATGCGTTGAAATATTTCATAAGAAATCCTTTTCAGATTTTCAGACGGAAATTTCTCGGTGCAGACCCTGTTTCACAATTTCGAAAACCATAAACTTCCAATCAAAACATTCTGCGCCATCACACATTCAATAATCAATCAATCAGAAAGACAAAGAAAATTTTCAACCAATTTATTTAATAATAAAATATTTACGATGATTTTTATGATCACGGTGACGGGTATAAAGTGATTTGATCGGTTGTTTAGGTGATTGCAACCGTTGCTGCCTAGACAAAGGTACTAGGAACCAATGGGATTTATTGTTTAAAATTTTAACAACGGATAAACTTGTGGATTAGATACTGATTAACATTTAAGCATATTGATTAAGTTAAGCAAATGGGAACCGTTGCTAAGTGGACGGGAACCAATTAAAAGCGTTTCTATGGTGATCGCGACCGTTGCTAGGGAACAAGGAACCAATCAGAAACGTTGCTAAGTGAACCGTAACCGTTACTAAGTGTAACGTGACCAATGCCGTTGAAACGGACGCCCTCCCCGGGAGTCCCTGTTCCAGAATGCCCATATTCCCCGTACTTTTGATACTGTATTGAAAGCATTGTTTACAATTAATACGACTATAAAAAAAATAATAAATTTTATTTAAATAAACAAGTTACATTAATGCATTGAAATATTTCATAAGAAATCCTTTTCAGATTTTCAGACGGAAATTTCTCGGTGCAGACCCTGTTTCACAATTTAGAAAACCACAAACTTCCAATCAAAACATTCTGCGCCATCACACATTCAATAATCAATCAGAAAGACAGAGAAAATTTTCAACCAATTTATTGAATCATAAAATTACAAAAACTTTATTAAATAAAACAATTTTGTAAAACCAAGAAAAAGAGTGAATAAAAACCATAGAAAACATAAAATCGATTATGGAGTTTTGATTCGTTTAATAACTAGATATGTTCCCAAATTGAAAGTCAGCTTATCTTTTAACACGTTAGTGGTGCCCTTATCAACAACCATGACGGCCAGTGGCCAAGCGTTCGGACCTCGGTACACCAATTCGATTATGATTCCCTTGCTATCGAAGGTGATGTTGATCACGGACTCGTGATACGTGAGACTCGACAACTGGACCACCGACACGAATTTCAACAACTGCGGCTTCATATACAAACCAGACTTGCGAATTCTCAACCCAATCAGACCGTACAGTACCGAGTCCAAGTAACTCGACGCTGCAGGGATATAAGACCCGATCCATAATTGAGAATCGTTCGACCAAATCTAAAAGTTTTCCAATTTCCCTCAATCACGATCCTTTGAAAAAATCGAAAACGAAACCTTAAATCTGTTATTGGAAAATCCTGTGATTTCATCCAATCTTCTATAAGCCGATGCGAGGTTTCCGGATTCCATTTCACCGATGAACAAAGTTGACAACGCAAAGGGATCGGGATTTCTGACGAGTCTCTGTGGTGAAATATATCAATGGATTGTCTGAAAATTGTTAAGGGCTCGTTCGTAAAATACATACGCATAGAGGGCAGGGGGTCTAAAAATTTGTTACGTCACAAAAAATGATTATTAGTGAAATCTTTTTTCAAAAAACAATAAATAATATTAGGTGTATAACTTAGTTTTTTGGATTTTTTTGCAGAACAGACAAGTTTATTTATATGACATAATAAGTTTTATTCTAATCAAAATATTTTCCATCGTTAATTATGACTT
>MQRK01059334.1:0-12862 GCA_001938485.1 Girardia tigrina
CATCGGGACCTCACTCCAAGTGTTACAGACGTACTAAACAAACTTTCACTAAAATCTCGTCGACTAAATCTCCGTTTGATTTGACTTGAGTATTAATGGACTTGAAAGTGTCATGATGTGATTATTATCCTCATTTTAAGTTGTTACCTAAAATGGGTGGGTGAAGTTTTTGACGTTTAGTGCATTGTTGACAAAAACTATTACAAATTGTAATATTATAATTTACAATATAAAATATTGCCGTTCTTTGATTTTCGTTGTTCAAACCCATCCCTTTTGAAATTCCTGGCTACGCCACTGTATATATATACTGCGTCTTGTGAATGCTAATTTTATATTGTTAAAAAATAATTTTTTAAAGCATTTTTAATAAATCGATTACAGAACATGTTTCGGAATATTGTCCATTATCAGCTATTGTTTCTATTTTAATGTTTTTATTGTATAAGGTTATTTAAAATGGTACAAGAAATTATTCATTTTATATGTTTAAGATATTATTGAATAATATTGAAAAAATGTTTAAAAAATTTAACTAAAGATTTGAAACAGCTTTACTTTGTAAATTTTGAATGTTTATTAATGGATTGTAGTGTCTTCTTAATTTACAAAAATGCCGATCATAATGTGAATCAAAGCCCTTTTGTAAAACAGAAAACTCATCCTTTGAAGTAGAAGAGATTTTATTTTTAGAATGTAACCATGATCAAGAACCTTACTCAATCGACTTAATTGTGAATGCTCACTAATCCGAGTTTTGAGATGACGATTTGTCTCTCTAATGTACGAGCTTTTACAACTGTGACTATTAAATTTATAAACCAGATTAGTTTCATATCCACAAATCGTTTTCGATTTATTCGAGAGGAAGCTTTGAACTTTTGATGTAATTGAAACTAATTTGACACTACTAATACTCTTGCAAAGACTTTTCTTAAATGCTTTCAATCCTTCAGAATATAGTATTTTGATTATTTCTTTGATCTCTTCGATGCTTTCTTTCATAACTCTTGTTTTTATTCATAATTTGTCCAATATAACCTAAATGTTTTGGTCTATCGTTTTATTTGTGTACATGTTATCCCTCAAGCATCCAAAAACAACAATGAATAAAAAACAATGTGAATAGGCCCTCTTTAGAACCACGAATAAAATTGAACAGTGTCTATGGTAATAGAAAAGACGGCAGACAGATACAGTGAAAGGCGTAAAGTGTGCATGTAGGGTATCATCCTTTTCCGTTAAAGGAGCAGCGAGTAGCCGATTTCGAGATAATTAGATCTATCGAGAGCAACATCGAATCGAGGCTGCTCTCCAATCGTGCATTATGAATCCGACAATCAGGTTTGTAGTAAATATGTAAGATAAGAAGCTCAAAGAAGCATAGAACCTATATCTATATATATATCATGGAATTTAGAAACCTGTTTTTGAAGGTCTTTTACTCAACCGATTTTCTTCAAACTTTGCACACTTACTCATTCTCGATGACAATAAATGATTATGTAAACATTTATTCGAAAAAAACTTTTTAATATCCCAAAATGGGAAAAACGAGAAATTCGGAGTTCCCGAACAATATTAAATGCAAGATATCTATTTATAAATTATAAGTAGTTTATTGATTTTTAATGTGTTTTTTTTAATTTAAAATTTGTTAAATCTTAATTTTTAAATTTTAAAAACTTTTGTTTGCAAAGTAGAGTTCTGTCTGCATAAAGAATGGATATCAAAATTTTAATTTTTTGTTGATTTACTAGTTATGGTTATTATTTAATATTTATTAATGTTAATCTATTAAATTATATTATATCGATAATTATCTTAAATGTTAATATTATAACTTGAACCCGATGAAATACACATCATTCCTCCAGTCTTTAATATGGTGTGAGGAGGTCCTTAACCGGATCACAGACCGTCATAGTGACAGGGGATTATCAACCTGTAGTATCCGTCCAATTAATTTTATATTCATGAAATCATATAGTTGTGACTCAATTTAGTCTGTATACGGAATGTACCTAATAGAACAATGGCTTGCGCTACGACTACAAAACCACCCTTCCACTGTACTTCCGCAACAGTACTTAAATAAGGTGATCGCTGTCTAAATTAAATTATTAGAAATTATTATTATAAATAGCAATACTCCATACTTTCTTTTAATTATATTTCTACATACTTTCTATATTACTTTAAACTTGTTTATCACAGATTATCATAAAATTAAGTCTAATCATGTTTGACTATATGAATTTATTTTTATATTTAAATATAAGTTGTATAACTTTTTTGAATTTTCCAAGAGATGACAATATTGTGTTATAAAAGTTCTCTGAAAATGGCACCTAAACCGCTTTAAAGTGCTTAAGTTCTGCATTAAAATATTGTATGTCATTCATAAAAAAAATCAATAAATATATTGTTAAATAAATTAGCGGCGTGAAAACGTAAACAAGATATTTTTGTCCCGTTTAAACATAGCTAATTCGATACCAACAAACAGCATTTGTGGAAAGCATTACTTTTTGCTTCAATCAAAATAATAAAAGCTGCGAAAAAATTTCTTTTCCCTTACGAAACTTCTGGTGATAATTCCCCAGCTAACAGACTTGCGAAAATCGGGTTATATGATTCAAAAGTGACGATTTGATGTCAGTGACAAAGAATATTCTAGTCGATTAAAACAATTAGAAGATGAAGAATTATAAGTATTATTGAAGGAAAACTCAGTTCAAAGAGAAAAAAAACTTACCAATAGTTGAATGTGATTCAATCAAACTAAAGCAAACGTTTGCATTCTATGAAAATAATTCAAAAAGAAGAAAAATGGATACTATATGAATTGACTTAAGCCAAGATTGAAATCGTTTAATGATTTACGATTCTTAGGTTTCAAGGTACCAAAGATGGTCGTGTTGGAATCAAGTTTTGACTAGCGATAAAAAATAAATTTTCTACAATAACAATAAACGCAAAAAAAATCATTTTTTCATCCAGGCGAATCATCCAAATTAACAAAAAAACGAAACATTCATGAGTGTTAAATTGTGTATTTAACTGATAAAACCAAAGAAAATTATATACCACAACCCTTAACGATATGCCTACTATACTCTTATTATTTCTGTAGTATAGGATTACAATCTTAGGATTATATTTTTAACATGTTAACTGTATTTGACGAGTATACTCGTCATGAAAAAGTGGCAAATTTTTTTGTCATGACGAGTATACTAGTCATGCCTAAAAAGTAGTTGCCATTGGGTATTTAAATTATAATTTTTGTAAAAAATGAAACGTATTCTTTAATTTCAACATGTTTAGAATAATTTGAGACCACGCCGAAAATAAAAATAAAAATATGAAAAATTTGTTATAAACTCATGCGTCCCTGCATATACCGGTAGAAACAGCGGTTTAGTTCGCATACCGAATAAGCATGTGATATATTATCACATCTATTCAACTTTTTTTCAAAAATTGATTAAAAATTTTTTTCTAGAAATTTCTAGAAAAAGTAAGAAAGAAAAATTAATTAAGCCTAACGCAAGAAACAGGTCTTCTGAACTTGACGGAACAAGATAATATCTGTTTTATTTTTCTAACCAAAAATATGGTGATAGATTTATTTTTAGTGTCTTGTGTGAGGTTTAATGTTTAGATTTTCTTCTCTTTAATTTTTATTTTAAAAATTTAATTTAGGAAAAAATATTTAAGAAAAAATTTATCAAACCCCAAGAAGTGAAATGGAGAAAAAATGAAATAAAAGATTCTAGTTTTAAAAAAAGGTATCCGTTCTTGAATTCTATTTTAAGAACAACCGAGTTCCTGGGATACAGGACAAAGCAATTGTTTATATCTGCGAATTATTGGTATTGGTTAACAGTAATTATCAAAAAGCGAGTATCAGTCGTTCTTATCAATTGAGTGCAGTGCAACGTTAAAATTTCTAGTGCGTAAATGTTATAAAGTTTTTTCAGAAAATATTTGTAAACATTTTTTAGTTTTAAGTTTGTTATCCTCAAAATAAGCAATTCTTACAGCGATGATGACGTTATTTCACCTACAATGAAGAGAAGACGTTTACAAGCATTTTCATCGTCTTCTGAAAACATTACTGATGAAGACAGCGATCCTGATTTTTACATTTTTTGTATAATTAAAACATTTGAAATAAATAAATATTAGTTAAATTGGCAATTTTATAAAAAAAGCCTATCTGTTTCATGCAATTCTTTAACAGCGACACTTACTCTGTGCATGACGACTATACTCGTCATCGTTCGATTTTCGCTACACAAATTTGTGCGCACTTTGTAAATGGAGCGACACAGTTAACTGGTTAATAATTATTAATAATAAATTATACTTTATTCTTAACAATGTTAAGTCGTTAAGCGATTTAAAAAAATTAAATATTTAAATTTAAATTTAAGATCGATTTATCGAATTATACACAAATTATACAAAAATTAAAAAATATAATTTTCAAAAAATACAAAGACGAACTATTTGAGTCCCATCGTTTTATTTAGATTATATTATATTTAGATTTTATTAGTTTTTTCTACATATTATATTAAGTATCACGATTTTTTATGACATATTTTTACAAAGAAATTACAATATTTTTGGTTATTTCTCTTTCCAAATCCATAAATACTACATTTATTGTACCAATATACATTTCACAGATTTTTCAGATATCATAAATAAACTTATTTTGAAGTTTTTTTTCATGTGAGTTACATAATTTGTATTATTGTAGTTCAGGAATACCTCTCTTTGTTTCATTTATTGTAAGGTGTTTGGTCATATAAAAAGATATTTGTCACTTCCCCAAAAAAATAATTTTTAATTATTTAGTTTACTAAAACAATGAAGTAAATTATATAGCTTGACTATGAATACTCATGTATTTTGACAAATTTAAGAAAAAATATCTGTTTACAAATCTCATCAGAATAGGTATTACTTTAGTGTGATATATTTTAAATTATTCTTTTTATTAATCAATTTCATTAGTCAATCAGATTAACTGAATAAAAATATTAGTTCTCAATTTTTTGAATATCATAACAGTGTACCTCAAATGAGGGCAGCTTAAAAGTCGAGGAATAATGCTTTATAGAGGAGGCGAAAACTGACAGCTATCATTAAAAATTTGATCTAACTTTATATTATCTGAAGCAACTATCGAATTCTATAAATAATTTGGAAATGCTAATTCAAGTCTTATAACTATATTAATTATAAACTATAACTATATAAGAAGAACAAGCTTTAATAAAGGTTCTTTTTTTTAAATGCAAAATGTCATTTTTGAGTGATTGCAAAGAAAATCACATTGTACATAACAATAATGCAATGGAGAATTTTCGTATAACTCAAATTTCGGAGTTTAATTTCATTATAAAATAAAAGAGAATAGAAGTTTGAGAAAAAGATTTATTTGAATTCAAATTTTCACCAAAAAGGTTATTCGAATAAACAAATTGTTTTCATTTGTTTTATAGATAATTTATATGGTAATTTTAATATATTTAATTTATATGTATAAATATTTATATAAAAATTAATTTTCTAAATTTTTTTACAAAGGTGACCACTACACAGTTACAAGATAAGTTTTTATTATTTATAAATTTGTTATTCTTTTCTCTTTATTTAAGGTTTGATTTTATTTTTTTATAAATTTTTACCCTTATTTAAAAATAACTAAATATACAATCGGCTTAAAAACTGCAATATCTATTCAGTTAACGATTTTTTATTAGGAATTTAATATTTACTCTTTAAAAAAATTATGAAGTTTGCTTCAGTCTGAAACAGATTTAGTTCGATATTATAATATTAATGAATATATGGTCGTTAAAAAAGTTATGTCCGTAAAGTTTTGCATTAAATTGGGTTAACCCAATTTTAATTAAATCAAAATAATCTAGATAGAACATTAAATTTCAAATTTCTTTAATTTTATATATTGAAATTTTTCACAAAAATCAACTTAGTATAAAGGTGAACATCAATAAAATACATATTCACCACAGTGAAAAGAAAAAAGTGATGTTAAAGCCACTGAATGATAATAAAGATGAGCAACGCTCTGGAAGACTAAATAAGATGGAAAATCACAAATTACAGCAATTACTTAACCAAAAGCCAACTCAATCAACTGCTGAGTTAGCAGAGCTAATAAATGTTAATATATCAACTGTTTCGAGGCGTTCGTATCAATTGGGTTCCATACAATTAGATCTAATATAATAATTTGGATAATAAAAAACCAAAGCATGTAATTCACCGTTACAAGGTACAGTAGACCTGGACAATTCGGAAATAGGAGCGAATCGTACAATAGAATTGAGATTTATACACAGTATTAGTTTTCTATGCATACAAATTTCTAAATAGTTTATAACATTCGAAAATCACTGTAGTTTAAAGCAGAGTTTTAAATGTTTTATAAAAGGAACGGGAGCAGTTACTTAAATTTTTTTTAATTAATTACTTATAACTTACAAATTTAAGGTAACGTTTTGATTTGTAATTGGCGCTCTTGGTAAGTTATCGAATTTCTTATTTAAAATGGATTATGATTTAAACTGAAATTGATTATATTCAACAGTTATATTTTTTCATTCATTATATTTACATTTAATTATAATGCTTTCTACTATGGGTAAATCGGACAGTTTACCTATAAATTATATGTTCTCTATATCTCTATTGGATTTTACCTATTTTTTGGAATACTCACACATTTTAGTTATTGTGAGGCATTACAAAAAACGAAACAGTTTTAAGATGACAAGCAGAGGGCAGACGCTGTTCAAGCGGTGCGAGATGGAATCCTGACACTCTTTGGAGCTTCCAAACAATTTTGTATACCGTGGACAACACGGCATCGTCATCTTGACGAAAATGTTCAACATGTAGGTGTGAGTAATACTTTCCCCCAAACACAATGACGATTGAAAATATATGTGGAATGGCTTATTTCTTTGTGATGAAACTCCATCGTCAAAAAGCAATTGAAAAGAGAAACACCAGAAAACAGGCATTCTTCTGAGCGAGCATCTCACGGTTGGTTTTTGGGCTTTAAGTCACGACATACACAGCTTACTCAGACAGTCTGATGGTCTCTCTGTCTCTCGTACTCAGGCGTTCAATGCTACTCGAATCTTATCATTTTACAACCATCATTTGGCTTTCATCAGAGACAATTATGCTCGATTATCCCTCGCTACTGATTCGATATGATTATCGACTGATTTCATTAATTAACTATTTAATTAATTATTTATTTTAATTGATAATAATAGATTAAAATGAATAATTAATCAATTTATTTTTTAATAATTAGAGACACGATTACCTAAACTTGATCCACAATGCGGATAAGACAGGTTTAACCTCAGTTCCAAAATGGTCGCAGAAAGTCATTGCCTAACGAGGTCAGTGGTCTGTGGTAAATTTAAAGGTTGCAGAGCGTGGATCACAGACTAGTTGATTCTAAAATTGAGGGATCCAAGTCTGACTGGATGGATCAATATATTTTCGCAATTATCCTCGAGCCTTTCGAAGTGACTAGAGTTAACATACCAGACAAAAAATGCGTTCTGATTGTTGATGGACATCCCTCGCATTTTACTGTGGAAGTAGTGGACTATGTTTGGACGCATGGAACTGAATTAGTCTGCCTTACAACTCATGCAACACATCGCCTGCAGCCGATGGAAACGCACTTGAACTGACAAAATATGGGCAAAAGAGACTTCCACATATTTGACAGATACGGAACTCGTCATGTTGAACAAACATAATTTCTACTAAGTTTTCAATTGTGTTGTGGATCCAAATGTCTATCAAAAAATCTCTTTTCGTCGAAGGATTTGCGCATTGTGGACGAAAAAACACGACAACCGCGGTAAATTTTGAAGTTAATGCCTGCTCCATTTCTACAGAAGTTGACAATTATGACGCGGATCTTTCAGTTGCAGTGCCAGTTGCCTTGTGAATCTTTGCTCCGTCACCCAAAAACGTCACAAATGAGGTACACTCAAACCACCAAAATGCAATAATGACATAATCAGATATCGCTCAGCTGTTTCCAGCGGCTCAAGTTCTTTGGTGGACTCAGCTCCATTCCCTGTGCCAGAAATCATGGGAAAAATCACAAACGTAGTTGTTAAGGTAATGTTGGAATTAATGCTCAAAAAGAGACGTAAGCTTTTATTTATTAATTTATGAAAGTCTAATCCTAATCTCTGAGCCTATATAATTTTTAAAATAATTTTGTTTGTATAGGAATTGTACAGAAACGTTCTTCAAGCACACTGGGTGCAGTTCAAACAAAGAAAAAGTGTTTATTCCGCAGAATGATCTAATGCAACAGTAGAATGGCTGCGAAGTCATCTATGTAAAGAGTTTGCATGGGAGACGTGCTTTTCAGTCACCACATGTGCTAATTGTAAACTTTGAACATATTACTATATTTCTATATATTCAATATTGTATGAGAAAAGAAATATACATACTAGATTCGAATGATATTCACGTAGGGTCTATGTCTGGTTCAACTTTAGGACTGTCCAATTTACCCCATTACAAATGTCCGAATTATCCGAAGTACTTTCCATTTTACCCCAATGTGTTTAGGCTGATTTGAGCATTAAAAACGGGTTCCAAATATAGACGAAACTAAAATTCTGAATTCGAAACGCAAGTTTAAAGGTGCCCCATAGTTGTAAACCTTAGATCATATGTGAGGGTTAAGCAGTGTCTTTGAATTATTGATTTCACAGAAGTTGTCCGGATCGCCCCGGTCTACCCTAATGCTAAATTAATGGTAAGATTTGAAAGTTGTCTCTTACGGATTGCTAGAACCAAAAACAATAGAAACTGAGCTATTCTGACAAATATCAAAACGTTGTATCGAAAAAAATCGGGTAAAGGCAATGTAACTATTACAGAAAACGATATGTCTTTTTAGCATGAAACTGTTCAGTTACATATTACATTCAATGCCAAACAAGCGATTATCATTTAAGGTAAAGAATTAATGGTACACAAAATTTATTCACTAAATGTAGTTTCTTCAAATTACCATTTATGGAGCATTTTATATGCGATTGTAAAGAATAAAAATGATAAATAATAAAAAACTAAGAAATTATCTCGATTAGTATTTGGAATCAAAACCAATTTATATCTGATGAAATCAAAAGCAAAATTTTCAATAAATACAAAAGAGGAACTTCGATAGAATGACGATTACTTTGAAGATATGATAATTTAATTTCTTTTATATAAAAACTCCTTTCTTTAAAAAAATCAGTCATTACTTTTATAACAAAATAATATCGTAGTAATAAACTAAGTTCTATTCGTATAATGGATGTTGTAAAATATTTAACATGTCTCTAGTAATTGGGTCATTCAATTAAATATCCGTTGAACAGAAATGTATTTAGCAAATTATATTTAATAACATTTAATTTCAGTTATCCGTAATAAAAAATATGTACTTTCATCTATATCTTGACTGCAAGTATGTTGTCTGTATAAAAGAAAAATCAATTATATTTTTATGAATTTAGAATGAATTAAAAGATAATGTTTTAAATTGAAAATTTTGTTTTATTAAAAATAGGTTTTAAAAATGAGCAGATTTCCCAATGTAAACAAATATCATCATCAGTATTCCGAGCACGGACATTTTCATTTATATTAAATGCCTTTAATATTTTACTGTTCATTTAGAAAACGTTAAATACTGCAGTATGATTTTCACGTCTCTTTGATTTCGTCAAATCACCTCATGTAATGTCTTTCATCTAGTTTGCGCTCTTGTTTATTTCGTTTGTGAGGTATGTTCTTTCATATATCTTTCGTATGTGCATGAGTATTATGTAACATATTTGGATTCGTGTATGTTAGATATACATGCGTTTTGTAATTTTTATTATTTTTTTATTTATCTTTAGATGAAGAATTTGATTACAAGAAAGTAAATGAATTGGTCAAAGAAAGAGAAAAGAAGATAAAACAGCGGAAAAAACAACGGTTTATTGTCACCCCCCCCCATTGTCAAAATTATATTAAATTATAATCTTTTAAAAAATCCAATCGATAGAAAATTCGATATTACTATGTAAAGCAGAATTTATATAAAAATATAAAATTAAATGTTAAAATGACTCAACGAATGCTATACTCTTATTAATTACATTACGAGTCGACAGTTGTACATACGAGTATTCTATTTTTTTGGTTGACAGAGACGATTATTGATTCCTTCTGTATAACTATTTACGGTTAAGAACCAAACATCTCAGAACTCAGATTGTAACAGATAAATCCCAAAAATCGATTTAATCCAACACAGTACCATCTGATTTTCAAGATTATTTCAAATCCCGTCAATCTCTTTCGATCCAAAAAAAGTTAGATATCCGAAGTAACATTTATTTATTTTTCTCTCACAACAGCTAAATATTCTCGTATTATAAACGAAGAAAAGAATCAGTTTAACAATCACAAAATAAGTTGTATTGCGTAATTACATTATTTGATTATTTAATTTTATTTTATATTTTCTCGTAAGAATTTATTTTGGCGGAACTTTTATATAATTAGTTAGATCATATAAAATCTAATTTTATCGTCCGTCAATACTAATTTTTACAAATACTATTCAATTTTCAAATGATATTCAGATCTTACAAGTGATATCTACAAAAGAGAGGATAATTCCATTATTATAAAATAATTGTGTTATTTTATGCCAGTGAAGATACTAGCTCGATGTTTTAGGTAAGATGCGATTTGATCATTGATTATGATAAAAGAATAATTCAATTTTATTCCAAAAATATGAAGATATATTTAAGTTATGTTTGTTAATTCTAATAATCTTCAGATGAGTACATAAAAGTTTACAGTTTCCTTAAACTCTTTAGATACAATTTGATTTTTCAATTTTGTTAATATTCAAAAATACAATAACTGTTGTAATATTAATTTGAAAATTTAAAAGAATTTGTAGTAGTGTTATTATTTCTCGAACCTTATCCTTCGGCATTTTTTAAACTGACAGATCTTAAACAAAATGCAAACCGAATTATGTATCTTATTGTAGACCGATTAGATAATTAAGTCACGAATTGTTTCGATTTTGTAAATTTACACATTTATATTCAATAGCGTTGATCGTATTTAATTGTTTACTGCTTTTTTAACAGATTATTATATTTATTATTGTTTTTCCCGGCAATATTGTATTTAAGATCTTAAAAAAATTAAAAAAAAAGATCTTATTAAAATTTAAGATCTTTTAGTAAGTTTATTGATATTTTATTGTAGTGACCCCTCGATCCAGCCCCGTACCGTGACATCTTTTGTGGAGGCCCAGACATGGAGGAGTATACAAAGAAATGACATAATTAAGGGAAAGAACAAAAAAAGTCATTGAATAAAATGGTGCAATTCATTTGAAATTTAAAACTGCTAATGGATGAAAATCTAAAGATTCGTTGATTAAATATTATTGTGGCCTTCTTGTTAATCCATAATTAACTTAACAACTTGATAACAAAGAATATATTACATTCGAAGAGCTTTTAACCTTTTTTTTGTTACTATGAACCAAATGAAAAGGAACCAAAACTATAAGAAAAATTGAAGGGGTTTAAAATATTAAATATTGATCAAAATTTACAAATTGAAGAAAGATCATTTAGTAAATTGTTAAAATATGCATGTTATTTATTAAGAAGAAATAACTGTCTTTCGTATCCCAAAAATATAAGTGACAAATTACGTGATATAAATTATTTTTTTGAATATGGTGAGCCATAGTAAGAACTGATGGATTAAGATATAATTAAATGTTTTAAGCTTTATTATCAAATAATATTGCGGTGAGAACAAACTCAGTGAAATGAAAGTAATTTAAAATCTAAAGATTACATTGAAGCAATAAATGCAATTTATAATATATGCGAAATAATGTCATGTCCCAGATAATAATAAATTGTTTTAAAAGGTATGATTGATTGAAGAAATTAGAAGGGAATAAATATTTAATGCATAAAAAAAATTATGAAAAAATCATTGAGTTAGGGAAATCAAAATTTAATGGGAAAAAAAACCCCGAGTCCCCACATTGCAGCAAAACCGCTTTTAAATTAAAAAAAATTTTTTTAACTTAACGGGGAAAAACACCGAGTCCCCCCGAACGACTTCTTCAAAGCCGTATCAATCAATTATTATTTTTTTTCTCTCGCCTTAGTCGGCGCTTTTGGGGAAATCCCGACTGCATTATATTTCCCCTCTTTCTCTCAAAACAGCTAACAAAAAAATTCAATTATCCCTCATATATAAAATAATAATTTGAGGAATATCATTTATTTTTCAAATTCATTATAATGTAAGATATTTTATTTTTTGTATATATTTTTTATTTTTATTTATATATATAGATATATATTTTTTTAAATAAAAACGCTGACATCAATATCGACAGCCAACTGGGCCAGCGGCTAACAACAAAAAAAATTATTAATTTTAACCAGCGAATTATTTTAAATTTTTTATTAGATTTTAAAATTTAATTTATATTTTTCGGAACCCCAACACTATGTGGTCAAACAAGATCACCTGAGATGACGATTCTCTTGAGAGCGGCAATTCAGGTACTGAATATGGTTATTTTGCGATTGATAATGGAACCGGGATGCAAAAGAGATTAGATGAACCAGGTGCAGTACCAGTAAAAGTATCACTGATCAACTGCTGAGTCAGCAGTTTATCAGTAACTAGTGGTGACATGTTGTGGTGCTCGATAAAAAAA
>MQRK01059417.1:0-10694 GCA_001938485.1 Girardia tigrina
ATCTTCTTTAAGATTCCTATAATAATGTAGGTGTATCAGTTAAATGCAGAAGAAATTGAAAAATTATAATTTTTCAATTATTAAAAATATTACTGAATTCAATTATTTTATTATATATATATATATATATATATATATACAGGGTTTGTCACGTTATTTCGTAATTGCGACACTTCATTTCGTATTTGCCACATTTTATTTCGTAATTACTACATTTAATTTTTAAAAGTATAAAAATTTAATTTTTATTAGTTTTTAGAGATAAAAAATGAAATAAATAAATAAATAAATGGAATAGTTAAGGTAAAATACATTTATTTAATTACCATCGTAAATCGGTTGCATATTTGAACAAAATGGAATAAACTTGAACATGTTCATATAAAATCCATTACAACCTTCACTAGAAATTGATAAATGACCATTGTTAATATTTTACAAAAGCTCTTGTTCATTAGTTGTTCGTGTACTCCTTATTATTCATTTCCATTTCGAAAACATGTTTTCAATGGGATTTAGAAATAAAGAGTATAGTAGAAGGAATAGCTGCTCATGATTTGACTGTTTAAATATTTCTTTTGCACCGGAATTCTTATGGCATGGAAAATTATCCATAATTACAAGGGCCTTTTGTATGTTTAATTTTGAAAACTCGACAAATAAATCATCGATAAATTCGTTAAAAGAGAATGCCTCAAAATTTCGTGTTTGAACTTTGTACTTAAGAATTCCATTACGACTCATGGCACAGCAGACATATATATTTCTTAATTTTAATCCAGGAACTGTTTGAGTAGCAGGATGTCCTCTCAAGGATCGTCATCTTCTAGTTCTCATTGTCATATGAAATCCGACTTCATCAAGAAAAAAACTTTAGTATCATCGATATCAGCAAGCATGGAAAAATATTTCTCAACATATTCTTTTCCTTGAACTAATGTTTGTTGAGTATTTCTTCTTTCAGGTATTAATTCAGTTCTTTTTAATGTGTAGTAAAAATGCTTAATGCATCTTACAATAGTTTTTTCACATATATTACAATTATATTCTGTCTGTAAACGATTTTTTAATTCTCGTAAGGTAACACCGCAATCGTCATCAATCCATCTTTGGATTGCAGTAATATGTTCTTCTTGAAGTTTCTTTTTTCGAAAATCACCTTTTAATTTTTGATCTATTCTCCCTTCGTTTAAATATAATTTATTGATAGAACATACTGTCGTATATTTGATATTTGAGTCTTTGAATGGTTGTTTGAGAATGAGTCAATTATCTTTTTTCGTATATCATCTTTTACAGTCATTTTACTGTAACCGAAAGACGCAAGGAAGAACACAAAATCGACCGAAAATCGTTCAGGTCTGCCAATTTTCAAATCAACATGGATTTAGAATAATGACGATATGGATGATTAATACAAGAATTCCGTGAGAATTTTTATGAAAATACTTATAAAATATTAATTCAATAGATAAATGACGATTTCTATCACTTATTTATTAATTATATTCCTAAAAATCAATTTATTATTAATTTGCAAAAAAATTATTTTTTTAATAATTCGCGCTTTTCTTTGGGTAACTATATATATTATATAATTATTATAATTGTTTTAATTATTATAATTATGTGATTATCAACTAATAAAAACAAAAATAATATTACAAAAAATTAATTGCTCCCGAGAGCGAAAGTGAAGTTAATTGTATCGTTTTTGGTGCAATTAAAATATGTTTTTTTCGACAGTAAACCATTTTTTGGCAAAAAATATTCTTCTTATCATTCAACACATCTTGAATCTTTGCCAGACAGAAATTTTACAAACCGAAAAAGCACATATTGTGTAATTTAATATTATGTTTAATTTTTTTTAAAAAATAACCCGACTTGATCAATGGTTTACGAAGGGAAATTTAATTAAATTTAATTTGACCTTATCTTTCTTCCCATTCTTGATTTCTAATAAATAAATGAAAATATATTTGATTATTTTGAAAAGAAATATAAAAAAGAATGTTGTTTGTTGTAAAGATTAATTAAAAAATAATTAAAACAAATTGTTTTTTACCAGAAAGATTAAGATTCAAAATTTTTTATTAAATATCGAAATTTGTATTATTTAAAAGTTAAAATTATTTCAAGTCATTTTTAAAAATCATCGATTTCGAATGTTCAACCGACATTTTTATATGCAACTATTAATTCTTTAGTAGGAAGATTTGAACTGTTAACAACACCCAACAGTTATTTTAATTTTTTATACAATCTAAAAATTTTACCACAATTAAGTGATGAATAACTTAAGAAAAATGGAAAAATTAAATCTAAACATTTTTAAAAAAAGAACATATTAAAATATTAAATTACATTAAAAAATAAGTAATACATTCAAAAATTATTTTAAATAATTTTACTTTAAAATTAAATTAAATTATTTTCAATTAGTAGGAATCAAAGAAAATACCAATCATCCATCTGTGTAGGAGAGACACAATCGAATCAACATTCTACATGCACAATATCAACACACAATTCAAAACATTCCTCATAATCATTTTATATTGTATTAATTTCATCATCATTTATATCACTATTTATATCACTAATAAAATTACTGCTTTCCTCACTGCTTTCATGGCCCTTAAATGGTTCGATTATGGTGATTTGAGATCCCCGAAGACTCATTTTTAGTTTGGCTTCTTCCAGTATCAAACAGAACATTTTCGGTTTAAATGTTTCGGATTTATTGATAATCAGCGTGACAGTGACATTATTTATGTCCAAAGTTTTATCAATGTCCGATGTATCGAAGCATACAATTTGATACAAATCTTTCCAATCTTTCAGCGATAACATTGGTGCTTTGGAAATGGTGTCTTGGAAACCACGGAAAGTTTGAACGTAAGCGTAATATAATTCATAAAATTATTTTTATCTTTATTATTGAGCATTGGTTGAAGTGGATAGTATGCATTATTCAATTTCTGCTGGATTGTAAATTCTTATTCATCCATAATAAACAGGGAATTATTTTTAAATCTTTAAATCCAGCAAAAACATATCGGGGCAGATAAGTCAAGTAGGAAGCATTCCAAGAGAATACATTTTGATCTGTCAATGCAAATTCATGTGATTTTCGTTTTAGAAAATCAACAAAAATCGGTTTATCTTTCAAATTCAGCCGATCTACCATTCTGGTATAATATTCGGTATTCAATGTCAATTGATTCATATGCCACTCGAGAGAATTGATTTGAAGTTTTGTTTTTGGATCTTTTTTCACACCGAAAAACACATTTGGATCATCCAATTTTCTCACATGTGAATTCGAGGAGAACGTTGTAAATTACTCGATTGTAATTGTGGAGACAACCGAACAAATGTTTCAAGGAAAAACATCCTTTGATTTTTTTTGTTTTATATTGTTCTTTGCGAATATCGTGACCAATATTTTCATATATCATTTCAGCTAGTGTGATCTTTTCCGGTTCTGTTGTAACCTTTGTTATTATCGTCTCTTTTTTCATCATCATTTCATAGTGATCGGGAATAAATCCAGTTATTTCACCACAAGGAATATAATTTCGATCTTTCGATACATAAAGCAACATATCAAATATTATTCCGGGATTATTTATCGTTTCAACAACATGAGTTCCCAATTTCAATGACATACTGGAGAATAGTTTTGGGAAAAAATTCGTTTCCAAAGTTTTATCGGAATCATTGATTTCGATTTCATATACCAGTTTTGCGTTACAAATATCAATTGGATCGGTTGTTTGCGATAGCTGGAAAACAATTGTTCCATTGTTGTTCAAATATGAGATGGTACCAGATGTTGGAGCCAATTTTATCAGATCAGATTTTTTCAGCACATGCGTAAATGCTTTATTGGAATTGAGATTCAAAATTCCCAAGGGAGTCAGTCCCGAAGACAATTGCGATACTGGTTTTTCAAAACTTGTTTCCATTTTTTATTAAGATTTTTATTTTGTTTGATATTTTAGAATTGAGATTTTTGTAAATCTGGTTCATATTATCGTCCGAATATTTCTTGTCATGATTCTGGATTCGATAATTTATATGTTGAGGGATATTCAATGTCTAAAACTTTTGAGATTATAAATATTTCTTGTGTCCATTTAACTTCGTATCCTTTTTTAAATGTCTCAAATTTTCGTTTCTGGTTTTTATTTTCATTTGTAGCAATAGCTCGATCTTGAAAAATCCGTATTCGATCTAGGACTTTGAATTTTGCTTTATATGATTTTTTGTCTTTAACTATTAATTTTGGATTTATTTTTCTAGGTTTAATTTTCGGAATGAATCCATTGAACATTACATCGTAGGGTGTTTGATTTGTGGACGAATGAGCACGATTATTGTATTTTCACATTATTTTATCTAATTCTTTTTGTGTTACGATTTTCTGACCTTTTGTGGTAAATAATTTGTATATTTGAGATTTTAGAGTTCGATTCAGACGTTCTAAAAACCGGTTTTTCTTTTACATAATACTTCTTTATACCGGTTATTTGACAATATTTTTCAATCTCATTATTGTTGAATTCTTTTCCCTGGTCCACCCATAAAAAGCGAGGTGGTGGAAAATTTAAATTATTTTTGATTTCTAATAAAATATCGTTAAATGCTTTTAAAATAGTTTATTCCTGTTGTATTTTCCAATCGTCTATAAAATCCATATCGGGAATACAAGTCAATGACAGTTAATATGGAAATTCTATATATTTCAACATTTCCATCCTTTTTTTATTATTACTGTATTCTTAATTGAATTTTCTGATTCTTTATCAGCTGACAGAAATATCAGGTGGGCAGACCATATTTCAATCAACTCACTGACTTGGATTTTCTAAAACGTTTTATTTTTACGATGTTGAAAATGAAGTTATTGTGCTAATTGTTTTGATTTTTTATCTGGTTTATCTATTTCATCACTGAAAACAATTTTCGATTTCATTATTATATTTATCAAAAAACATTCAAATTTGTTTCGCAAACTCAAATCCTGGAGATATGAGATATCGTGACTCAGATTCACATCTGCCAGATGACGATCACGAATATCTTTCGATTTATAAACAATATCATGGCGATATCAGGCTTGATCAATGGCATCAACTGGTTGATTATCTTGACCAATTGGTTTATTGTATTCATCCAATCTTATATCTAATCTTGTTAATGGACCACGATAATTTTTTTCCTGGTAAATGTAATTCTACATATTTTGTTTTCATAAAACCAGGAATATAACGAGAATATTCTGACAAGTTAGCTTGAATATCTACTCCTACCATTTTCTATTTCACCAGTTTTTTAATAAAAAATCTTATTCAATATCAAGCTAAATTCCTTAGTCATGAATATTAGGATAAAATATAAAATGATAAATTATTATTTTATTTCATTAAATGATTATAATTGTAGTAATTTTTACTTTTATTTACTTTTTTATCTATTGCTATAATAACATCTCTTTATTATATAGTGTTGATTTGAATATTCTTTAATTATTTTCATCTTCATCATCTTCACTTTCTACGATCGCTATTTCTTCTTCTGTAAATAAACTTTTATAATTTTTTTTCTCAGTACTATCATAATAAATATAATTATATTTTTTTCGGTCCCAATGTTTGATAATTTCCTGATTGTATTTCTCGGTATCTCCAATAAATAAATCGCTGAAAATAAGAGATTTATCTCGTTTTCCCAATTCGAAAAAAATGAATCCGTTTGAATTTTTTCTAATATAATGTTTATCCAGTCCGTCAAAAGTTTGTGAAATGTAAATGGTATTATAGTTGTTATGTCGACCACGAGTGGAATAAGATTTCATTATTTTCTGATCTGATAAATTAACTACATCGTCGAAAATAATCAAATTTTTCTTATCTTTTGGTAATGAATCACGTGGAACAATTTTATCGGGTTCAGAAGAAAATAGGACAGAAATCGCTTTATCTGGATCTCTTATCAGATATTTCCCACGATCAATATTCAATTTATTATTTATATATTGTTTAAAAGCATAAACCAAATATTCAGGAGGTGGAATATAATCTTTATCTTTATTATTTCCCAATTCTTTTTTTATCATTTCTAATAAAAATTTTTGTTTAACAAATATTTCTCTGATTCCCAATTTTGTCAGCGAGCAACCGTCTTCAAATTTGAAACCGTAAGCGATTACTCGCAATTCTGGTTGATCTATTGTCGTTGAATAGAAAATCAAATTATTGAAATCCAAAAAACCGTCTTCCAATAACATTTTTGACAACAGAACATTTTTTCCACAACCTGACTCACCTACAATTAATATTCGGAAATTCTTGGGAAATAATTTGTTATTAAATTTTGACTCGTATATGTCTAAAATATTTAATTGCTCCTTCATTTTTTGAAGGGGAATTTTTTTATGAAAATTTTTGAAATTTTAAAAAAAAATTTTTATTTTGTTTTTAAAGAAAATGAGTGGGAAAATTGTTAAAATGATGGTGAAATCGGTGAACAGCAATTTATTCCAATTGATATTGATTATGAAGAAGAAGAATCTGAACTAAGATCGAATATTAGTATATCGGATTGTGATGAAAATATTACTTATGATGACACTGATGATTCAGCGAATGATGAATTATGGGAAAAAAACAAGCTGAATATGCAAAATTTGGTGGGGAAGAACTACAAAGAATATATGAAGAGAATTTGATTTATTTCGGGAAAATATGTGTATAAATTAAATTTCTTAGAAGAAGATGATGATGAATGGATTTATTGTGAAATTTGTAAACATTTAGTAACTCATGAAAGAATATTTTTACATATTAATTTCTCTGAACATAAAGGATTGATGAATAGAAACAAACGTTATTTTGGTGTATCATGTATGAAATCACATAATATATTTTATAATAAATCATTAAATGCAGAATTGGAAACAGAAAATAAAAAATTACTTAATGATAATATGAAATTGAGGCGTAAAACTCATATTACAATATTAAAACCCAAAAAGAAGATTTTACAAAAATTGAAATATAAAATTGAAAAAAATATTAAAATAAAAAACAATGAAAAAGAAAATAAAGAGCTTAAAAAGAATTATCATTTTATCAAAACGAATTAAAAAGAGAAGAAAAAGAAAATGCGTGTATTCAAGAAGAATCAAGATCTCTGCGAAGAAAATTAATAATATTTACAAGAGAAATAAAAAAGAATAATGGAGAAATATCGGAGCTTAAAGACGAATTAGAAGAATATAAAAACAAAAATAAAAAAATAAAAGAGCTTAAAAAAGAATTATTGGAAGTTAAAGACGAAAATGAAAAAAATAAAAGAGCTTAAAAGAAAATTAACAAAAGAGAATAATAAAAAAATGAGACATCAGATGGTAAAATAAAGAAAATTGATGTGGAGAAGGTAAAAAAATTGTTTAAAAAAAGAAAAATTACGTAATTTTTTTAATTTAAATTAATTTAAAAGATATTGAAAACTGTTTACTTAACTGTTCATGTCTTAAATTACTTTGTTTTTTATATCTGTTTTTTTCCCAAACATTCAAAGGGAAATTTTTCAAGTTTCATTAAATAATCAAGATCAAATTTTTTTTCATTCATTTTCTTTAAAAATAATATGAATTTAAAAAATAAAAAAAAATCTCGAAACGAAAATGAAATAATTATTAATAATGTTAAAAAATACGATTTTTCACACTAAAAATAAATCAATAGAATACTTTCAAATTGACAAATAAATATTTAAAGTAAAAACTTCATCATAAAATAAAATCGTGAAATTAATCTAAACATAACAAAAAAACAATTAAAAAATACGAATACAAATTGATACTGCGAACAAATAAATTATTGAGAAAAAAATTGACAAAAAAAATAAATATTATCATTTTATTTTTTTTATTTTTTTATTATAAAAATAGTTTGTCAAATTTTTTTTACTATTCTCAATTAAGATGAAATTTACAATAATGCAATGTTTATAAATAACCAACAAATAATAATTAATATTTTAAATGAGCAAAATGTGGAAAGTGAAAATGAAACTGAATATGAATATGAAAATGAATATATAAATGAAGAATTTAATTTTGATTATTATTATATTGAATATAAAAATACTTTTATTTATTCAGATGAGGAAAATGATTAAATTTTTATTCATATCTTGAATTTTTATCGGCCATACTGCGGTATGGCTATTCGGTATCCGATTTTTTCAATTTTCTATTCATTTTCATTAGTAATATTTTTTTTGAAAATTTTGAAAATTTTTGATCAAAAACCAGTATTTTTTATGAATTTTTTAAGTATTTTCAAAATAGGTCAAAAAAGACCTTTTTAAGGGGTTATACAGTTGAAAACAAAAAATACATTACTCCTGGGTACTCCCGGGTTCGATGGTGGCCGGTATTGTCACCGGTTGTTGTGATCGCCGGGTCGATCGCTCCGTCTGTGATAGACAACCGTGGTGGTGGAGTTGTAGGACATGTTAGTGAGAAAGTTTAAAAAGTTTCCGATGAAAATAAATTATTAAAACAAATACGTTGTGTTTCGAAATTGATTAAATTGAAAAAAAATTCATTAAAAAATGGAATTTTTACACAGATCAGAAATTCTAACAGAGAAAAGAAAATATATACAATAGCAATTTTGAAATTTAAATAATTTGTTATTTTCGTTGGGAGTCTGTTAAATTTGTAGTTCGTGAATTTTATTTTGTGAGGTAATTTGAAACTGTTTCTCCTTTTTTATGTGAATGGAAATGCGGTGGTACACGACAATAAAAATCTTAATAAAGTGTTAAAAGAGGAAAAAGAAGGTTGGTTTATCTGAATCTTCAATGCTTCACATAAAATTTCCAAATAATGTTTAAACAACAGTAAAAAAACTTGGAAATCTTTTATAAAAAATTATTTATTTTAATCTCTTTGTTTATCATTATCGCTGCTTACATTTATCTAAGCATGTTTTTGGACGGCCCTAAAGAGAATATGAATTATCATACAAATATATGTAAATACATATGTAAAATTCTACAATTTTAAAGTCTTCACCTTCTCTTATGAGACTCATTTATTTTCTTTAAATACGTATGACACCAATTAAATATCCGGAATGATGGTCTAATAATATACCATTTTAATTTATATTTTTGGGATACAATGCTTAAGTATTTTAGGTAATTGAAATACAATTTGTTTTACTGTATCATCTGCATGTGATCCAATGTTTGTAAAAATTTAGAGTGACCGATAAACTTGTCAAGAATTTACTTTTTTATTGATATCGAGGCTATTTTTAATTAGCCTTTTTGGAACAAACCGACAAACGTCATAAGTCGGGTAATGAAAAAGTAATAATAAATGTCAAAAACATGATCCGTGAAAATTGTATATTTACATATTTATACTTACATATATTTTTAGTTATTCTTTCCTTTTCTTCTTCCTTTTCAATGTTCTCACTGGAGAAGGTTTCCTTAAGCAGTTGCCAAGTGAACAGGAAATCGAAAGATAAAATGTATAATAATTATAATAATTAATATAATTTTTTTAAAAAATAATTTATTAGGACAATTGCAATTCTTATAATATTATTAAGATCGATAATTACGATATAAATAAATAAAAATTGTTAAAATATAAAATACGAATATACTTACGCGTATTAACTACAATGCGTTATCTTTCGCATTCATGTTTTGAATGATTTGAGAGTAAATATTGCTTGCTTTTCTCTCCCCAAAAAACGGTAAAACATACCCTCATATCTTGTCTATAAAATGTTTTCTACCTGTTAAAATTACAAGTTCGTAATCCGGATCCCAATGCAGTTCAATATATTCTGAGCCAATATACTACCAATATTTACGAACTACCTATATCTGTGTTGTTATTTCACCAAACTTTATTTTGTAAACTCAATCGATTCACCCTCTCGGACCAATTGACTCAAGATTATTCTTTTTAGTCATACTTCCAACTTCTCTTTTGCGTGATCAATTCTTTCTATACGCTCTGTTTTATTAAGTTATATTGTTTAATAAATATTGCCCTTATTTAATTAAGTTATTACCAACATAATATTTCTTTATTTTCTTTATTTTTGTAGTGTGCTATCAAATACCTGGAATTAAGGTCTAATAATATATCAATTTAATTGATTTTTTCGGGATTTATTCCTTGAATATTATAGGTAAATGAAATACAATTGGTTTTAATGTATCCTCTACATATGGTCTATTTTTTGGAAATTCAATTTTTCGTCATATTAATGTATTATCCCGTGGAATTTCCCAGTGTAATAAAGTTTCTTGTTTCGAAGAATTTGTCGGCAAAGTAAATTATTGATGAATTGAAGAATGTATACCATGATAAAAGCCACCAAAAACTACTATTTATGACTGAATTGTACAATTTAAGCATGATAAACAGAGTGTTTTTGATATAGAAAAGTACCGGAAGACCTATGAAAATTAGTGGAAACATTAAAGAAAAATGGAAGAATATTGTTAAATTTGACACAGGCATTACAATAAGAATGCTATTGCGACAGTCTAAATGTAAGAAAAGGAAGTTTTGATTTCTTAATAAAGTCTATTGACCTGAGAACACTTTCTGCAAGGATCGTTCCACGCTTCCTAAAAAG
>MQRK01059485.1:0-12393 GCA_001938485.1 Girardia tigrina
CATGGTAACCGCGACCGTTGCTAAGGTGATCGCGACCGTTGCCATGGTAACCGTGACCGTTGCCATGGTAACCGCGACCGTTGCCATGGCAACCACGGTAACTAGGGACGACCCCCCCCTGGGGGGGGGCTGAGCCCGAACATACATTTTTCCCCTACTGAGACTCTTGTAGTTACAAATCCTGAAATTACGCAACAAGAGCTTGCGACAGCTTTAAACTGTTCACAAAAAACTATTTGTAATCAATTGCTGTCCCTAGGTAAGGTTCACAAGTTTGGAAAGTTGGTTCCCCATGAGTTAATCGAAAACAACCACATACAAAGAGTTATAATCTGCAGTTCACTCCTTTCTCGTCAAGACCGATTGTCATTTTTAGAGCAAATTGTTACTGGAGATGAAACATTGGTGCTTTATGTTAATCAGAAGAGGCGACCACAATGGTTAGATAAAAGCAAATTGTTGAAACCTGACTTGCATGCGAAAAAGGTCATGTTGTGTGTTTGGTGGAATTTTAAAGGTATTCTTAATTTTGAACGCTTACCAAACAATCAAAACATTATAAGTGGAGTGTATAGTGCACAATTGGAAAGGTGAGACCAAGCTTTGAGAAAAAAAGAAACCACGCTGATTAATTGGAATGGCGTAATTCTTCATCATGATAACGCATGACCGCATACCGCAAGATTCACGGCGGATAAAATACGCCAGATGGGATGGGAAGTTCTACCACAACCTGCGCCTTCTCCAGATGTTGCACCATCCGATTATCATTTGTTTCGTTCATTGCAATATTTTCTTAGTGGAAAAAAATCAAAAATGAAGAGTGCATCGAAAACGCCTTGACCGAATATTTTAAATTTAAGTCACAAGAATTTTATAACAGATGTATTAAGATGTTAACTGAACTTTTGGCACAAGTAGTTGAAAACAACGATGACTATATTGTTGATTAAATTATTTTGTTTAAATAAATTTGTTTCAAATATTTTTTTTTAAAACGACATTAATTATTACTACACCTATTATATAAACAAGCAGTGATTATGTCATCAATGGATTGCTGTGTCATCTAAATACGCTCAATATGGTTTTCGAGAGACTCGTTTGCACATTTATCTTATGATCTAAAGATCTGATATATAGTGCTTCACAGCCCACCTTCTCTCAATTGTTTTTAAAACGAGTACACAAAATTTTAAAATCATTTATTTTTATATTTTCGTTCGAATTACAACCCTTTATGTGTTCTGCAATATTACTCCCACCTTCATTCCGACCATATTCATGGGTTCTCTTAAATAAATGACTACATCTCTCCAATGTATATGGCATTACACCCATTACATGTAAGTTTATATACAAACATATAAAATCAAAAATGTCTTTTGTAATAAATCTCAAACCCCATTTTGGATTATGTTCGGATCTTGTATATAAATTTGTATAATATACATTCTAAATTTTAATATCTTAACTAATTTTCTACCAAAAAGAATTTTTTTGCTTTTAACTATTAAATTACAAATATACATGGTGAAGTCAAAAAGTTTGTAAACTATCCCAATAAAAAGCGAGCAATGAAATCCAAAATGTGCGTTTTTCTTAAGTTTATAAAAAACAAGGTACTTTTATATGTAGTGGTGTAGTCACCTCCATTTATAACGCACACATTCAATCGTCTGACTATGTCGAAAGAAGCGAGACATTCACTTAGGAATGAGGTAACTAATTGCATCGTTTCATCTTTGTTTACAAACCCTTTCCCTTTTAGATGCATCTTCACGTGACACAACAGGAAGAATTGACTTTTGGATCCACACTGTTTGGAGGATTAGAAAGCTTCACGAAACAACTTTGCGAAACAGCAGCATGGGTCACAGGAGATATGTGTACTGCTATTTTGTTATAGAAAAGTATCAGGCCATAGGGCTTCTTCTACAATAGGCATATACTATTCACCAATGATTATGGTAGCTTTGTCAGCGAAATCAATGTGAAAAATACCATAGGAATCCCAAAATTGCCATCATAACCTCTCGAAGAGTAGAGAATCAATTTATTATTTGGACAATCTTCTGTCTTTTGGAATGTCTGTAGAGAGTGGTGCATGGTCCTCTTTTATTATATCATTCAAGAATGAAGCACAAATTTCAACATGAATACTGAATTTTTCTTGACAACACTGAAGTCACTTCTCACAAATATCTATGTTAAGAATTGATAAATAAAATATAATTATTGTTTTTTGTATAAAAAATTATAAAAAAATTTTGTTTTTTAGAAAGAAAATTAATTTATATATATATATATATATAATTATAATTTTGGTTTGTGGAATTTTGGATGAAAAGTGCTGTTTTAGCGAACTGTTGCATAGCAACATTGATGATATTAGAATTGAGTTGTGTTGAATAAATAAACTCTTCATTTAAATTGTCTCATGAGTTCTTGTTGACGTGATTTTTAATGATCAAATATTTTCGTTAATTTGAAATATGATTGAACAATTAGAAGTTTTACTGAAAGTATTGATTGATTCTGCTCAACGGACTGAAATCAATCGATTTAAAGACTTAAATTCAAAAATTCAAATTGTGTGGCGATTAATTCGTTTTTCTCTCATTCTTTATCGTGGATCGTCAATTATGTCTTCATCAAACCAGAAACCGTTATTGATTTTCGATTTCGATCACACTCTGATCGAAGAGAATTCCGATATCGTGCTGTTTGATCTGTTAAAAAATCAAACGAAAAGAAACGAATTGATGAATAAATTCCATTCGAATTTACGATGGACCGATCACATGAACGAGGAGTTGTGGAAGGAGCGCTGTGCGCAATCGGAGATCGAGTCGGCTCTGATGTCGATGTAATACGTCGAGGGAATGAAGGACATTCTGACGAGATATCGCGATGCTTTTCTCTATATCGTGTCCGATTCGAATTCATGGATTATCGATTTCTTTCTGAAGAACAAATCAATCGATCGCTCGAACGATTTCTGTCGCACCGTTACGAATCGTGTGGAATTGATCGACACCGGGAGCGATTGTTACCGGCTGCAAAATTACGAATCTGATACGAAATTGTTATCAAAGAAATTTCCGAGTATCGATATTAAAACGAGTGAATCGAACCTGGAACATTTGTCTGCAATTCGAGAGAAGATTCTCGATGAATTGTGTTTCTATTGCGGCTGTCTGATCGATGTGATGGTCATTCTCAGTGGAATTGTTCCGCAAATCAAATCGATTCTCGCGTTATGTGATCTCGCGGTGTTGTCAAAATTCAATTAAGACGATTGGTTCTATCATCGATTGTTTGAGGGATCGTCTCTATGGGCCCAAATGCTCCCTTCTGTCGGACAATTCGGAAACATTCTGGTAGTAGAGTGTGGTTGCCGGCACCAGAGGTGATATATTATTGTGAATTTTTTGTATTGGTGAGATGTATTATTATTATATATATTAAAAATATATATTTTATATATAATAATTGTATAATATTTAATAATATCAATTTTGGGGCATCCCTCTTCCCTTTACCGCGGCGTGGGGTGGGTGTGTCGAATAGGGTACGAGTTCATTCGGCGTCGGGCGGTGACGAGGTGATGAGATTGAAGGATAACGTGATCAATTTGACGCATGTGGAGAGACTGACTAAACCGAGTTTCGAAGTTATGTTGATGGTGGATCCGATCGATGAGTACAACGTGCAGCAGTTGAAGGAATACGATAGGAATGAAAAACTTTGGTTAAGAGGTATTCAATTATTTGTCAAGATGCTTACAGGTAAAACTATAACTTTGGAGGTCGAGTCCAGCGATACGATTTGGAACATTAAAGCGAAAATCCAAGACAAGGAAGGAGTACCACCGGATCAACAGCAACTAATGTTTTCTGGAAAGCAGTTAAAGGACGGACGGTCACTGAGCGACTACAGTATCCAGAAAGACTCCACATTAGAAGTGCTACTCCGACTCCAAGGAGGAATGGAGTCGGACGATCTGGAGAGGATATTTTCAGATAGATTTAGAAGGAAACGGTTTGAAAAAGGAGTCCTCACCAGATTTCGTAATAATCTGTTCGATGCTGAGACCGACGCAGAGAGAAAAGAGGCTAGACGACAGTACGAGGAGAAATACCTTCAAGTGATAGAAGAACTGGATGATTTAACTGTGCTCGGTATAAAATTGGAAAAAGAGGATCAGGTTCAAGAACTAGAAAAAGATCTCAAAGATCTAGAGTCGAAATATGAGGATATTGAACATATAATGCAAGCAAGGGAGGAGAAAAAGTAGAATAATGCTGAAAGCTTGAGAAATAACGATGAGAGCGCAACAGAAAAACGAACTTTGTCTGGATTTAGGAAACTTTCGATTCCAACGTTTTCTGGAAACGTGAAGGAATATGAAAGTTGGAGAGCAGCGTTCAAAAATTGCATCGAACAGGCAAGTGCGTCCAAGGAGGAAAAACTTCTTCACTTGAGGAATTATTTGAGTGGGCCAGCCTTGAAACTGATCGAGAGTTAAGGCTATGGGGAGTCTGCCTTCGGTAAAGCGTTGCAACGTTTGGAGTCAAGATTTGGAGGAGCTAGACGGCTGTATCTTTCAGTTTTGGAAGATATAGACAATTCCGGGCCGTCAAAGAGGAGTCAGTCGGGGAAATTGAGAAATTTTCAGAGATGATCGAAAATGTGGTTGTGAGACTGAAGGAGATTTACAAGGAGCCGGAGCTACAGGACGGGGTTTTGTTTCAGACTTTGTTGAAGAAACTCCCAGCAAAGATGTTAATGAAATACGAAAAATGGATTCGCAATCAATTGGAGGAGAGAAGTATCGAGAAGTTGCAAGAGTGGATACAGGAAGAAGTGAGTTTGAGGAGGGGTGTTCAGGAAACACTATTTGGAGTGAGACCCCCTCGAAGAATAGATAAAGTGGATTCTTATGTAACTCATGGCAACAACAGTGAATCGAGATCTAGGCAAGAGAGTTGGAGAAAATGTGTAAAATGCCTTAACGATCATTCACTGGACAAGTGTGGTGACTTTCAAGAGCTGACAGTTGCGGCACGGTGTGATATTGTGAAAAAGTAGAAATTGTACTTCAACTGCCTCAGGGGAAATCATCAAGTGAAGGATTGCAGATTTATGAGAAGTTGTGGTCAGTGTAGTAAAAAGCATCATCTATTGCTTCATTATGACCAAGGAGAAAACTTTGAAAAGAAACTGAAGAAACAAATGACAAAGAAACATCCTTTGTAACACCAGAGTCTGCAACTACTAAAAATGGACGAGTGGAATTAAGGACTGTTGCAGTGGAGTTAACACACAGAGGAAAAAGTGTGAAAATTAATGCGCTTCTAGAAGATGCAAGTACTGGGACGTACATAACAGAAACTGTCGTTAAGGAGCTAGCACTTAATGGAGAGAATCGGAGTCTCTCAGTTAGGGTCATCGGAGGAACCACGAGTCTCTTAAAGGTAAAGGAAATTGAAGTTACGTTAAGTAGCACCGACAAACATTTTCAGAAGAAAATAAATGCACTTGTATTGTCAATCATTGTTGGTGATATGAAAGCTTCTGACTGGAGAAAATTAGGTCCTCATTGGGATCATTTGAAAAACATCGAGTTTCCTCATTGTGAAATGATGGGATCTGTGGATATGCTCATCAGAGCTGATTATCCAGATCTACATGTAACGATAAAAGAAATTAGAGGGAAAACAGATGAGCCAGTTGCAAGTAAGACTCCGTTGGGATGGAATTGCATCGGGAAGTTGCCTTCTGACCATAGAAATTCGAATCATGAGAAAACACTGTGGACCTTTCAAGTTAAAACTTTTGAGGAAAAGATTACGCAAAAAGTCAAATCGAGTACTTCCGATGAACACGAGGAATCCGAAAAAAATGCACCAGATGTTAGAGGAAAGAACGGAAATTGTTGAGAAACAACATGAAAATAAAATTAAAGAAAGTGTTCAAGAGTCGATGGAAATTAAAGATGTATCAAATGAAAACCAAATCAAAATGTTAGAACATGAAAATCGAATGCAAAAGGTAGTTGAGGATGAGCAAGAGGAACATTGTGAGCACAGAGAGACCGAGGAACAAATCAAGGAATATGAGAATGGAGAAGAATCTCCTGAGAATCCTCCTAAACTTCACAAAGAAATTACGGTTGAACAACAAGAGATTATCACGAATCACTTGAACAACAGAAAGAAAGAGATCAGCCTATTGAAGAATATATGGAAGTTATTGATAAGTTGAGAGTGTTTGAAAATATTAATTATGAATTTATTATCGAGTCAAATGAAAATGAAAACGAAAAGAAAAAGAAAGAGTATATTAAAGATTCTTCATTTGCCTCCTGCATCATGATTTGCATCTTTGTTTTGACATTCTCCACGCAATGTTTCAGGAAGTAAGACATGAGTTCTTGCGTGTTCCACTTGTGAACTAATATTTTCTCTACCATATTTTCAACCTTGTTGTAAAATGCCAGTTCAGTATGCGATCCTTTCCGGTAATTCATTAATTCTTGGAGATCCTGAATTAAGGAAGTCGGTTTTTGAAACGCTCTTCTTAGTCATTCCGCAAAAAGGATCGGTCCTGTCAATCCTAGAATTTGCGGTACTCCGTGAATGTATACGGATCATCTGGAGGAAATTGGTAGCATCATCAATAAAAGGTGGCCCACTTTTAATCTTCGGTGATAAATTTAAATCTTTGACGATGGTTTAAATGCCGAAAGATATAAATACATATGGAATTGTTCGAATAATCGTTTTGTGATTGTCAATTAACTCGTTAGTGCTCGACATGGCTATAAAATTGAAAGAATTAACGGAAAAAAATATATCACACTTGCACTTTCTAATGTCGTTTACGCACTTCATAATGAAAGGAAATTTACAATTCCTCGCTGACTCTTTACTCTTTTCCCCTTCTCTTTACACTAATTTCCCTTCAGTAAATAATGCTTTAAATTTTTAATCGATTTTTCCCTTCTCAAATTTACAAAAATCCTGATGAAACACATAAAACAGAAATTTCATTTTTGCAACTTTCAAAACGGGCCAATCAGATTTGGCCTCAAAATCAACACTGGCCAATCATAAAGGCCTTGTAATATAAAAATATCATTAAACACTACTAAGTGGTATTTTAAATTTATTAATATTTCTTTTATGCCATTTTGACAACTTTTTTTGATATGTTGCGGACAGATATACATTAATAATGCTTCTTTGCACATAAAAGAAAAGAAACGACAGTTACAATACATGTATTTGAAAATTATGACAATGTAGTCAACTGAGTTGGACCCCGATCGGTGTCGCCTGCGCCATCTCAGGTTTTCCCGTAGTCCAGACGAACATCATTAGTACCTCAAAAAATCTAAAACATCATATAAATGAGTGAAATATACAATGTTACGTCAGAACTCACTCGATGAATAAAATTGAACAGCGGACCCTCTCCAGATAGCTTCTTGTGAGAAGAATCCATAGCGCGATCAGTTTTGAAAAGCGATTCCCTTGATCAAAGATATTTACCCCGAAAAATCGAAAAAAATAATTAAAATAATAAAAGTTAATTAATGAACTTACAATTTGTTGACGATTACATGAATAATCATGAATCATACCGTCAGCAGGTTTTCTGTGACATAATGTTGGTAAACCCCGATTGGCCCAGATGTAGAGTCATTACAGACATCATTGATAGCAACCAGTAAAAATTTAGAAAATCGTCTACAACGAATCAGTAGTGGCCAGCAGGATACACACGACAAAAATCAGTGATAATTCTGTTATAAATATCACAATAATTTCAGTCATTTTCAGAACATTTTGCACACAACAATTTAGATGAACAATTTTAGAGACAAAATTTGGACAGAACAATCTTGAACGAATCTTGCAAGCGAGATTGACAATCAGAACCGAAATTCACGAACAGAATCCTCACAACTAAATTGAACGATATTACCGATGGACATCTATCCATTTGAATAATTTGTAAAACTTCGAGTGACCAGCGATATTTATTCCTCCGGAGCCAGTTTTCATTGCAGTCAAGAAGTTATTCTACAATGTAAATTTTGGACACTTATAATTTGAATATATGTATTTCATAACCATTTTTGTTTTTCGTATATCTTCATTTAATAATAAATTTCAATTTATAATTTCATAGTTTTTAGCGTTAAGGAGTAAGTAACTTAACAATCGTTGTCGTTGTCATTGTCATGAATTATATAAAGAAAAATAATTTCGATGTGGATGTTAAGTCCCGTTCGTATACCCAAATGAATTATATAAAGAAAAATAATTTCGATGTGGATGTTAAGTATCAGAAAACCGACCGAGATTATGGTAAGAGAGAGAGCAAAATTGGGCAAATCCCTGAAAAATTTGAGAAATCGAGTGAGACCGGAGAGATCACTTAAGTTAGGACAAGTAATAATAAGTCATCCGACAGAATTTCTGATTAATGAATGATTTGGTTGCTAAATATATCTTTATGAATTAAATGTTGATCGTCTTATACATATAATTAAATGAGTGGTAATAATTTATGATAATTGTTAAATTAAATTCTTAAATAATAATCGTCGAATAACCCTAGTGAATGATAAATTTATAGACTATATACTTTTAGAATTGTTGTCGATTATATCAGGAACCTGAATTTGAAGGTGCAACATCGAAATACAATGTTGTTTAGTAACAATAACAATGTCGCAAGTTATACCGACATAAGCGAGGCATGCAGAAAAATAGAACGAAATATTTACACATAACAAGTATGATAGTTAACATAATATTTTACATTTAAAATTATGTTATAAAAGTGTCAGAGCAGAGAATCACAATTTAAACAAGCATGAGTGGCGCGCGCATAGAGGAAACATACATCCAACAACATTACTTTGAAGGAAATGATCAACAGTTAATATTAAAATCAGTCTTGAGCAGCGCTGAGCTAGTTGGGGGGCCCATAGCCTTTCTTAACTTGAACCGGACCCGATGGAACTCCAAACCTGGCACTGCTAGTCAGATGTCAGGTGAGGGAGATGCATCCGACCACCTTTAAAATAAATATACAAAATTAAATGAGAGATATGGCAGGCTGTGGTTGACCTTTAATAACCACTGGGGGCTCTGGAGCTTACAAAAATGTTAATACTCGATGGAGTCGTGACAGTTATTATTTTTTATTTATTTTTTTTTATTATTTTTTACGAAAAACAAAAAAGAATACACTCAGAACTCTTAGATTACAATCCGCAGACAAATGAAAGTTTTGTGAATTAATGTCCATTTCGACATCGAATTTTTTTGGAACATTCATACGATGTAAAATTGTTTCTAATACATTATCAACATAGAAAGTTACAGGCTTCCATAACATTATACTCGTTAAAATAGGCTTTGGTAGAATCTATTGAAAAGATTTTTCTTCGATTTCACAAGAGATTTTGTAATTATTTTATTATTATTATTGACGATCGTTTGATTTTTGGCACGTTCTCATTGTCGAATGTACTTTATTCTTTAAAGGCCTGTGTCGTGCCATGCTCGATCGGTGGAGAATTACACCCCGTCGATTTGAGAAAGGGTGAACCCAGGATTTTAGACGGAAAGAACTGCGCGCGAGAGTCGGTCTCAGGAACTGATAATGATACTGGTATCCTGCGTGACCACTAAATATGTCTGGTATAGTACCCGGTGACAAGACACCGTGATCAAGTGTGGTGAGAAAACAATGATATCGAAGTGAGTCTTCGTGAAGAACGGGTGCATTTGTAGGGACCAGAGAAAGCAGCCTCGAAGAAAGCAGCCGGAGGCCTCGCAGAGGCTAGGAATCGTTTTTGAGCATCGCGGCAAGATTGAAATTAACAGGTGGAAAGGTGTTGATTTTGAAATTGATTTTGCCTCACACCTGATATATTGAGTATCTGTGAACGTTGATTTGAGTGATTCAGGAGTATTACAAATGATTTTCGCCATCTGGATAGACGCGCGTTGATTATATTTCGGGGAGAAACAACCCGTGGAGATTTTGCGGTAGGATCCAAGAGTATCCTGAACCATGAGGTACGACCCAGTGAGTGTAGTGCTACGTTCACAGATTTTGAAAAGTACCCTGGACCCATGACGATTTTAGGATGACTTTATTCCCGGAAAGTGATAAGGACGTGATTGAGATAAACTAGTGATGGATAATTTTCGGTGAAAAATAAGATAAACGACGTTGAAAATATTGAGGAATAGATTACAAAGTTAATTGATTTTGAGACTAGAGATAATAAAATTGATGATTTTATGAGATCAATAGTATTGAAGATTTAATTAAAGATTTGAGAATTTAACGGAGATTTGGTGAAATTTTCAGGCGCGCAAACTGAGTATTAGTAAAGAATAATTTAGAATTTGTGGTATTTATATAAAATAAACTAAATTATATGTTCAGGACTTACGGGAATCGAGGAATTACCAAAAGAAATAACTGTGTATAGGAAAGCTTAAGATGAGTGTAAAAATAAAGGATTAGACAATATATGTAATCCTCTATTTTTACTATAAAAATGATAATCCAAAAATATCGAACTAGATCAAACCAAAAATTCCCACAAATTTGATTTAATTTAGTTTCTTATCAACGAAATAAAAAAAACAATAGTTAAAAATAAGTAAAACGAAACTCCATGACCAACTTTAATATGGGAAGAACAACATTTGAATACATAATAAGCAAAACATCCACACGGTAAGTAATGTCTTGTAAGTTCATAATTTGCATAGTCATTAATAAATTAATGATAGTCAATTGATCCCATTAATTCATTAATTATTAACAGTTATTAATCCTGAAAAGCGATGAGACCGATTCGCCAAACAATTGTCCAACTGATAATAATAAAAACACTAATGATAATATCCAACTCGACGCGTCTAATTCCCATTTCGACAAGGCTAATAATAATAGACGGAAAAACGTAATAGCCTTTGTAACTTTGAACGTATCTGTTTCAGTCAAACTTGCACCTGATATTGAAATCTTGATATCCATGAATAACCATGTAAAATCAAGTCCCATCATTATCAAATTGACAAACATTAAACATGATCGTCACATAGCAATCATGACTATTTATGCGGCATTCGAATTTCTCACAGTAAAGACCATGTTCGAATAAATCATGAAACATCAAAGTTACTTTCAATCTAATCTTGGTGTTACTTAGGCTAGTTGAAAGGGGTGTATAATACTTCTCCTACGAAGTCGTCACCACATTACACCACATGAAAAAAAATGTTTACATAAAAAAAATAAAATAACAATAGACATACGCATACAAAAAAAATGAAGTCTAGTACAACCAATTTATCCGAAATGAAGTATCACAATGAGGAAAATAAAGAAAATATTGATAACGATCTCCTCGTTTAAGTGATTTTGACCGTTAAAGGTATTTAAATGTATCATTGTAGTAATTAGCAATATATTTTAGTGTAGTTTAGTTTTATTTTTTATTGAGTTGTGTCTATTTTGATACTGAAATAAGTGCACAATACCAGGGGCGGATCTAGACTAGGATTCTAAAGGGGGTGATACCGATTTAAACAAAAAATATAAATTTAGAAAAAAGCATAATTACGATTAGATATACTTGTTATTACCTTTACCAAATTCTCTCTTCAAATAAAAACACATTCTACTAAGACTAATTGTATTATTTTATATTTTTTAAATTTTCTTTTAAAATATTTTATAAAAAAATATTTATTTTTTTATTTATAATTTAAAATACATTTTGAGAAACTGAACAAATAAGTCAGAAATGAATATATACGTATTTTTGCGGGTATTATTTTAGTTGATATAAAACTATTAGTATGATTCTAACAAATTATTTAATATATAAATATTTCTCCAAAACATACAAATATAACAAATTAAAACAAAAAATCACAATAAGAGTTTATTTAAAAATACAAACAATAGAGTGTAATTACATAATTAAATTTAATTCACGATTTTGCCTCTTAGCAAAACATCCAATAACATTAAAAATATTAGCATCTATATCTCGATGTATATGAACAAACGCATTTCCTATTAAACTTTCTTCATCCATTCAATTTCTTAAATATTATTTTACTTAACGCAGTGTGGTACTGGTCACCGGACCGAGCTGCAGCAACCAGTACCTTTTGGCGGTGCGGAGAGATGCCAGATATGGAAGTCTCCAGAACGATCCGCAGACACGAGTGAACTAATTTTATCGGGGAACGTACAATTTCTCAATTTTTAAGAATTTTAAAATTATTTTTACATTTATCTATTCATACAAATAATTTTTTTTAATTTGCTAGGGGG
>MQRK01059485.1:12414-23432 GCA_001938485.1 Girardia tigrina
CCAAATCCGCCCTTGCATAATACATAGCGATAACAAATGAAAAAGATGCCTAATAAATAATTATATTTAGAGTTAATTGATAGCGAAAAAAGATTCCGTACAAGTTTATTTTTATTCTAGATTAAAAAAAATGTGTCAAATGGTTTTAGAACCTTGATTTTATTGTCTTTATATTGTGTATATAATGGGAATGTATGTTTGTGTGCACGAATGCGATTTCTAGATTGTGTTTGTGTGTATGATTTGTGTACGTGGCTTCGTCACAATTACAAAAAATATAAATTTGAATCATCTTGAGATGTTCAGTGCAACCCCCGATAGTAAAAAAGGGAGATACGGGGCTGGATCAGTAATCTTCTGGATTTTCATGATCATTTCAAATTTCTTCAGCCAAATCTCGAAATTGATGCTTCCATCAAATTTCTCTAAAAATTCCAAAACGATTTTCATATCATTCATTATTTTTTTTCCTACCGATTTTTTTTTAAAAAAATATTGCTATTCGAAAATGATTAATTCACTTCTTATAATTCAACGAACCAAAGTAGTTCAATTCATCTTAAAAGGATTCATTCAAATTTAATTGTTAGCAAATTTGATACATCTTACACAAAACTTTTTCATTTTTAATTCACTGTGCAAAATATTTTGAATTTTTCTTTTCAAATTTAGAGAAATAAAAAAGTCAAATTTATCATCCTCCTTTTCCATAAAATCTGATGGATTGTGATAAATTTTTATAAGTAACTAAAATATTATGCGTGATTAATTATGTGAATATGTTTTTTGTTTTTATAGGTATTTTCGTTTTTTTGATGATTAAAAATGATTTTTTATTCATTATTCAAGTTTATAATAAATCTTGGAAATTTATTGCTTTTCATTAATTTTCGTAAGTACAATGTTGGATATTAGATATTTTAATTATTTGAAATATTTAATATTTGCTTTTTTGATAAATATTTTGTTTGAATATTATCAATTAAACATTGTTTTGAAAATAAACTTTTCGCATGTTACAAGCTATCCGGGCATAATGAATGATATGAAAATCGTTTTGGAATTTTTAGAGAAATTTGATGGAAGCATCAATTTTGAGATTTGGCAGAAGAAATTTGAAATGATCATGAAAATCCAGAAGATTACTGATCCAGCCCCGTATCTCCCTTTTTTTTACTATCGGGGGTTGCACTGAACATCTACATGGAATCGATCGAGAAGACGCAAAGCAGCTGCGATCGGTTCTTCAAGATATTAAACAATTCGTTCGGCCTAACTAGACGTTCTGCGTACAGTCAATTAATAAACTTACAATATCACGATGGCGAGACTATCGATGAATATGCGTCTCAGGTGAAGATGTTAGCAACGAAGGTCGACGATCTAACAAAGGCTGCATTCATGGCTGGACTGCCTTTCGAGTTGCAGGTGGATTTGGAACGGGCCGGCGACCAACCCCTGATCGAAATGATCGAATATAGCCGCAGGTATTTGGGGACTAAAAAGGGTTTATTACAGGATTCAATGGCAGCAATACAACACGGAAACAACAACAATGAAACACGGAGTTCCGGAGGTCAGAGCGAACTCGCTAAACCAAGAGCAAATCTTCAGAAAGGACCCTATGTTCATCGTGACAGAGACACTAAATTGAAGGAAAGTAATCATCATGAGGGTTCTCAGTGGCAATCAAACAGACAAACAATATGTTACAAATGTCAGAAACCGGGTCATATCGCAAAATATTGTCAGTCGGGAAACAAACAGCGGAATTTGTAAACGCCGGCTCTCTCCCTTCACAGTTGCAGGCGTTGCCGACGATGATCGTCACCGTAAATGACAGGTCAGCCACAGCGTTGATTGATTCGGGTTGTTCGAAAACGGTTATTTTAAAAGGGTTAGTTAGTGATTGTATGTTGTTTTCTGGAAGAGAAAGTATGGTTTTGGCGAATGGAAAGGGTGTTAGAGTGGGTTCGGGTGAAGTGCAGTTGAATATAGATGGTAGGATCATTAGGGCGGAATGTTCGGTCATGGAACATTTGCCGTATGGTCTAGGGATCTTAATAGGTATGGATGTTATAGGTAAATTGGGCGGCGTGAAAATTAATAATGGTGCTATTGAGTTCGGTGAAGAGGAAATTAAAGGGATAGATAGTAGCTTGAGTTGTACTGCATCGGATGCGCCTCTTGTTAGTATAAAAAAGCATAATTTTGAAATTGAGTTTAGGGAAAATTGGTCGATTAAATGGAATTGGAAAAGTGAGGCTCCGAGTCATCTTCCGAATCGTCAATCAGTTTTTAAGGACAACAAATTAGAAGATGTTGCAACATTGAAGATTTTAGACGGTTGGATAGAAAAGGGTTATCTAATCGAGTACAATGAGAAAGAAATGGGTAAATCGATAGGATCCATACCGATATTTGGAATATTACAGGCTAATAAGTCCAAGATAAGACCCATTTTTGATTTTAGAAAATTAAACAATTACGTGGACATTTATAGTGGTTCTGCGGACATATGTTTAGAAAAGCTCCGCGATTGGCGACGTAGTGGTTCGACTTGTTCAATGCTTGATTTGTCAGAGGCGTACATGCAGATTCGTGTTCATAAGGAGATGTGGCGTTACCAATCTTGTATCATTAATAACAAGAAATATGCTTTAACTAGGATGGGTTTTGGTTTAAACATTGTACCAACTATAATGACCGAAATCGTCAGGTGGATTCTGAACTCTGACACCAGGATGCGGGAAAATACTGACTCTTATATTGATGATATTTATGTAAATGAAAGTTTCATTTCTGTTGAAGAAGTAGAAAAAGTGTTCAATAACTTCGGTCTCAAATGTAAGAAACCGTAAAATCTGTCACAAGCCAACAAGTTCGAGTTTTAGGAATGAAAGTCTTTAAGGACGAACATGTAGTGAGATGGAAGAGGGACAATCAGGTAAGGGATGAGCTGGATATAGAATCAATTTCACGTCGTGAGTTATATTCGTTATGTGGACAATTAGTAGGAATACATCCGGTAACTAATTGGCTACGTCCGTCATGTTCATTTCTTAAACGACTTAGTGAGAGAAGGTGGGATGAAAAGATAGACGAGGAATTATTCGAGAAGATTAAATGGGTTTTAAAGACAGTGAGGGAGAGTGATCCTTGCAGAGGTTTATGGGCTATTGATGACTGCAGGGAAGGTATTATATGGTGCGACGCAAGTTCAATAGCCATTGGTGCGGTGTTAGAAGTCAAAGGGAACATAATTGAGGATGCATCATGGTTGAGAAAAACTGATGATTCTAGACACATTAATGTAGCAGAACTAGAAGCAGTTGTAAAGGGTTTAAACTTATGTGTGAAATGGGGTTTAAGGAGCGTGATAGTAAAATCGGATAATAAGTCAGTAGTTTCGTGGGTAACCACAACAATCTCAGATCATGAAAAATTAAATACCAAGGTAAACAGAATGCAAATAGGCGCAAACAGAATGCGATATCTATCTGCGAAGCAAGGAATAGGTGTGTCAAACGCGGATATCAGGGATCTGATTTCAAGATGTCAAAAATGTCAATCCATCGATCCGGCACCCGTAAAATGGAAAACCAGTAGGCTGAGCGTCAATGAAAACTGGACAAGACTTGCTGCGGATGTTACAAAGTACAATCAACAAAACTTTTTAAGTGTAATCGATTGTGGTTCTTCTCGCTTTGCGATATGGAAATTAATTAAGGCTGAAGACATCAAGTCAATTGTCTCAGAATTCTTAAGTTTGTTCTGTGAACACGGGTCTCCCAAGGAACTAATTATCGATAATTATACCACATTTCATTCGGTATAATTCAACAAGCTAATGGAAAAGTGGAACGTTCGAGTAATGTATCGTGCCATCAATCGACCTAACTGCAACGGAATAATAGAAAGGAATCACCGAACAATCAAAAGAATTGCGTCCAGATCAAATATCAACATATTGGAAGCTTTATAGTGGTATAATAACACGCCATATGAGGGAAAAGAAACACCAAGCTCGGCGCTGTATAGCTATTTGAACATAGCGTTAGATATAATTGACAGAAGTGAAAAGGAACCGTTTTGTGGAAATCCAGATTATATTGAGAAGCAATTAGTGCAAAACCGGAAAATAGTACACCATGTACACAGGAATGGACCAATGATGCTGTCGTGAAAAGAATAGATTAAAGGACATATCTAGAAAATTGCAACGGCTTTGGCGGTCGAAGACATATCGCAGACATTCGACCTAGACAGTCTGACTTGGTTGAAAATTCCAAGTCATACTATATGAATATGGAGGAAACTGCATCACTTCCAAACAATCAAACACAAGAGGAACAATCATTGAACAGTCGGCCTAGTAGAGAAAGACGAAGACCGCCTTATCTAAATGATTACATTGTGGATTCAGATTCTTCTGTGGACGAATCTGGTGGGAGTGTTGGATATTAGATATTTTAATTATTTGAAATATTTAATATTTGCTTTTTTGATAAATATTTTGTTTAAATAATATCAATTAAACATTGTTTTGAAAATAAACTTTTCGCGTGTTACATACAAAAGATAGCTAATTTGTATTGTCTGTGAAAATGCTTTATGTACAATATTTTTATCATGTCTACGTTCAAATGTATGTCAAATTATCTGAAATTAAAAGTCTGAAAATATTAGATTTTACATTTAATTAGTAAATATTAATAAAACTTTAAAATAAATAGATCATAACTTTATTTAAATATGCGATAATATGAAAACATTTTAGAACTATTTAATCAACCTACAATTTTAAGTCACTAGAAATTTATGTTTAAAAGAGTGACAGAAAAGTTTGTTAAAAAATTAGTTTTAGTCTAAAAATACATTTTAATTTGACCCAGTAATTCGATTTCATATTAAAAAAATAACTTAGTTACAATGATTTTGAACGTAAAGTACACTTCAAATAGAACTTTTGAGTCACAGATACTTAAAAATAGGACTACATAATCGATATTAGAGACATACTTGTAGACTGAATTAATTTTAAAACAATTCTAATCAAGTGTTTAGTTTGACAAATTATTGAAATTTTAGTTTTTTTGGGAACAATTGTAAAATTAAATGCTGACAAAGTCTTTGTTCAAATGCATTTTTTGTAATTCTAAAATTTTTTTCATAATCTTTTTTTAACCCTTTCGCAGCTGCTGGGACACATATGTCCCAGTGAATGTTTCAAAAGGCTGTTGGGACATATATGACCCATCATAAAAGACGAATGGGATATATTTGTCCCAACCTCCCCAGCCCNNNCCCTGAATAAATTTCCAAAAAAAACTTTTAAATAATAAATTTCAGACCGGAATAAACATTATATATTTAACAAAAATTATCTATAACTTAAAACGGAAAGCCGCTGCGAAAGGGTTAATGTTTGAAAAAAAATCAATACATAAAAAAATATTTGTTTTAATTTGAAAATCGTCGCTACATTTTTTACATTTCGAAAAATCGGTAAGTTAATCGCTTATAAAATTAAATACATGACTGTTTAATTTAACTATATTTATAGACAATGGTCAGCGAAAAGTTGCATATCAACATCGTCGTTATCGGACACGTTGACAACCTCCGATGGTCACATGATCTACAAATGCGGTGGTATCGACAAGAGAACCATCGAAAAATTCGAAAAGGAAGCTCAAGATATGGGTAAAGGTTCCTTCAAGTATACCTGGGTTTTGGACAAACTGAAGGCTGAAAGAGAACGTGGTATCACCATCGATATTGCCCTTTGGAAATTCGAAACCACAAATTACTATGTGACCGTTATCGATGCTCCGGGCCATCGTGATTTCATCAAGAACATGATTACCGGTACCTCCAAGGTGATTGTGCTGTCCTCATTGTTGCTGCCGTTGTCGGTGAATTCGAAGCCGGTATTAACAAAAACGGTCAAACCCGAGAACACGCCCTTCTCGCCTACACTCTCGGTGTCAAACAAATGATTGTCGGTATCAACAAAATCGATTCCGCTGAACCACCATACAGTGAAGCTCGATACAACGAAATCAAGAAGGAAGTTTCTGGATATATAAAGAAAGTTGGTTACAATCCTGATGCTGTTGCTTTCGTACCAATCTCCGGATGGTGCGGTGACAACATGGTGTCCCCTAGTACCAACATGCCATGGTTTAAGGGATGGACCATCAAGAGAAAGAACGGAACAACCAAAAAAGAAGAAAGTCTTTCTGGTACTACTTTACTCGAAGCTATCGATGCTATCGACCCACCCGCCAGACCAACCGACAAGCCACTCCGTCTGCCTCTTCAAGATGTTTACAAGATTGGAGGCATTGGAACAGTCCCTGTTGGCCGAGTTGAAACCGGTATTCTTAAACCTGGTATGGTTGTATCTTTCGCTCCTCACGGTTTGACAACTGAAGTAAAATCCGTCGAAATGCATCACGAGTCAATTGCTGAAGCCCTCCCAGGAGACAACGTTGGATTCAACGTCAAGAACGTGTCTGTCAAAGATATCAAAAGAGGAAACGTTTGCAGTGACAGCAAAAACTCGCCGGCATTGGGAGCCATTGACTTCGAATCTCAAGTGATCATCATGAACCACCCTGGTCAAATTCATGAGGGTTATACCCCAGTTCTTGATTGCCACACCGCTCATATGCAGTCAAATTCGCTGAATTCATGAAGAAGATCGATCGTCGTACTGGTAAAGAAGTCGAAGACGCACCAAAACAACTCAAATCTGGTGACTCTGCTATTGTTAAAATGATTCCGTCGAAGCCCATGTGCGTTGAAAGCTTCATGGAATACCCTCCTTTGGGACGATTCGCCGTTCGTGACATGAAACAAACAGTTGCGTTGGTGTCGTTAAGTCTGTTAACAAGAAACAGCCTGAAGTTGCCAAGGGTAAAGCCGTCAAAGAAAAGAAGTAAATTGTATATGAAATAAAATTGTGGATCCAGTTGAAATTTATTTTCGTTGATTAAAAACCATTTTTTCTTTTTATTTATATTTCTATTACAAAAATCAGCTGTTTTATTCTCAACTGAGAATAAGGCTAAATCACAGTTTTCAATACAGCATTACTTATTCCATATGTGCCTGTTTCCATGACTGAGTCCCTGATGTTTGGTATTTTATTGATTGTAGTGACGCGAATTTTAATACGTAGAAAGGACCGCCAGCTTTATCGTTTGTTCCTGTTACAAAATTCATTTATTCTATACATTTCACCTTTTTTGTTTACCCGATAATCTTGATCCTCCAAAAGGTTGTTGTCCAACAACAGAACCAGTTGATTGGACGTTTATATAAAAGTTGCCAGTTGAATTTCGTAACTTTTTCAAAGTGTAGTCGATAAATTTTTCATCTTGTGCAAATACAGCGCCTGTATAAAAACATGGTACACATTAAAGGATTTAATTAAATCATATTCAGTTACCACATTGGTTGGCAATTTTACAGTAATTTCACTTTATATTTTCATTTTTTTAACATTCATCATTTTTGCATTCAAGAAAATACCTTATATTTCAGTGTGAGGCCTCAATTTTATGGGCAAAATTTTTGTAATGGACTTTTTTCCTTTTAAATTGAGATTTTCATTTAAAATCTGAATTTTAAAATTAAAAAATCTCAATTTAAAATTTAAAATAACATAATACATACAAAGTTCTGTGTTTATAATTTGATTATAGGTTAAATACACACTATCTGTTTTTGGAAATAATGTCAATTTTGCATATGTACATGTACATGATTTGTACATGTAAATAAAAATCTATATATTCAAAAAAGCTAGCGTAAGCCGGATTTGATAGAGAGGATAAAAATTATCAGACTTATGCCAAATTTCGACTTAGAGAAAATAAATCCATCCATTTGAAATAATTTCATTATGATTCAACATTTGAGCTTTTCAATTAACATATGTGTATTGATATGTAATTCTGCTTTGTTACAATATTGTCTGAACCAAATTATAATTGCTGCATTCACCTTATTAAAGGAAAAGTTCGATTTCTATTAATACCACTTTTTGGCACATCAGCTGAATTTTCTACAGTATTAATGATTCTTTCCTTATTTTTAAAAAAATCTTTTTAAGTTAGCTGGAAAACTCGCCAAAACTTTTAAATAAAGTTATGTAATTTCTCAATAACTTCATTATATCAATAAATTTTTATGAAACAAGTCATAACACCAATAGATTTATAATTAACTATTAGTGATATGAATGTTTTATATTTTTTATAGTGGTGTTTTTCTTACTTCGGATTATTATCAGTTCACTTGTAATAAATATTAAAAAAATAAATACTTTAAAATAAATTTTTAAATTAAATTATGTTACTTCTGCGTAACCTCATTACACCAATAAATTTTATTATTTATTAATCAAGCCTTGCTATTTTTAATAAATAATGTCATATGAAAGAAATAAACAGTCTGATTTCATTAACTTAGAAAAAATTGCAAGGTGGACGTATACTTGTCAAAGGTTTAACCATAAACAAAGCTATATGTTTAGCTTTGATAAGAAATTTTGAAAGTAAGGAGAAATGGTAAAACCCGTGTTGAAAATGGTAAAAATTAATATTTTTAATTAATATTTTTTAGAGGTTAAATATTTTAAAAAATAACTTAGAAAAATTTTTCGAATAATCATGATTAAAAACAGAAATAAGAAAACCAATTAGAACGATGGCAAACGATGAAAGACCTTCTGAGAGTTTTAATGACTCTAAATGTAATTGCAATAAAGATTCAAACGAGACTTGTTTAAATGTTCTTAATAGTCGTCATTATGAGGAGTTAATTAATTTTCAGTTCGCTGATCAAAATTTAAATAATTAAAAGATTGTTTGGAATTGAAGTCAAAGTTAAAATTTAAAATCAATACTTAGAATGATACTTAAATATTTTAAGTTTGAAATAAAATTAATTTGAATTAAAATATTATTTTAGTAGAAATATGTATTGTTCAAAACAAATCTGATTAAATAGTTTTAAAATTAATAATTTTAGTCAAAATTTGAATTCTATTAAAATTAAAGGATTAAAATAAACAAATTTAAAAAATAAATAATAGTAAAATTAAAAAAAAATTAATTCATTAAAATAATAATTTTCATAAATATTTTCATTCAAATTTTAAAATTAAATATTATTTTAAAATATTAAAAATTTTAAAAGAATGAAAGATTATTGGAAAAATAGAGATCAGCGAATTGATTATTAAATTAAGAATATAGTTTATAATAAATATTTAATTTGAGTAAAAATGATTTCTGAAATTGATGTTAAAAAAGCAACTAACAGTTATAATTTTTGTTTGTTCCATTATTCACAATCAATTCATAAATATCTTATTTCATTAGGATATTTTCGTTTTTCAACCATCATTTGAGGAAAAAATATATAAAAATAAAGCTTTGAAAATCATATAAATAATAAATAACATATTTCATAAAATAAATTACTAAAATTAATTTATTGAAACAAAGATTTGATTTTCTAAAATAAATTTATTAAAGCAAAGAAGAAATATACATTTATCACTTATTTAAATATCCGAATTACAAAAAATCAAGTGTATTTTATACAATGAAAAATCAAAGGGAAAAAAATGATCTGACATTCCATAATACGACTTATGAAATCCGACTTAAATGAGCAAAAATAAATAAAAAATATGAAAAAATCGTATTAAAAAATTAATTTGACTTAGGCCGAAATCCGACTTATGTTGGCTTTAATCTATTTATATACAAAGGATAAACGTAAGACAGTACGTTTCGATATAAAAATCCCATAATCATGTATCCACACCATGTATTAAACTAAAAACAATATGACTAAAACAATGAGACTCAAAAAAAATAAAAAAAAACTTTTACTTTGAAAACATTAGATAAGAATGAACTTATTGTTTTAGTACTTCAAAATTACGTAAAAAAACGATCTATTCCATTCTCGCAAACCAAACACGATAGATTTTACTCTATAATTCTGTACTTTAACGGGTAACGGAGACATATGATAGAGATAACAATTAACAGTCCCCCAGAAGCTAATCTTTGAGATTTAACTTCTCAAGCTCAATGAAATTTACTCAATTTTAGCTTTCACTTCAGATCTAAAACAATCCGAAATATGATCTATGCAATTCGACTGAAATTTCTGACCAAATAGCAATTTGAGAGAACGAAATCTTGATAAATCCTGTAATCTAAACTGTATCACGTTTTAGACTAGTGACATTAAGTATTGGGTTGGCCAAAAAGTTATTGCGTTTTTTACTAAAATATTTAAAATCAAAAAATGACATGGATGTACAAATATTTTTACACGATATACTATCCATTATTTTCAATCACTTTCTTCCACCTTTCCGGTAGCTTCATTATTCCTGATTCATTAAAACCTTTGCCTTTGTCAGCAAAAAGCCGTCTAGGAACGATTTGATGTCATCATCACTGGCGAATGTTTTTCTGTTTAAGGAATTCTGCAGTGATCTAAATAAGTGAAAATCCAATGGGGCGAAGTCTGGAGAATACGGTGGGTGAGGCAAAACCTCCCATCCCAGCGATAGGAGTTTCTGGCGAGTGGTCAAACTTGTATGCGATCTTGCGTTATCATGCTGAATTACAACTCGTTTTCGATTTGCCAATTCAGGACGTTCCTGTTGAATTGAATGAGCCAATTTCTCCAGCCGACCACAATATCTGTCTGAATTGATGGTTTCATTCATCGGAAGGAGTTCAAAAAACACAATTCCTTTAAAATTCCACCAGACGGAAAGCATAACCTTCTTTTGATGAATTTCTGCTTTTGGGATCGTATTGGCAGGCTCAGCACGTTTTGTCCATGATCGTCGACGTTCCACATTGTTGTAAACAATCCATTTTTCGTCACCCGTAATCAAGCGCTTCAAAAATGGATCACTTTGTTCTCGCTACAAAAGGGAATCGCAAATGTCTATACGTTTCACCAAATGA
>MQRK01059631.1:0-12310 GCA_001938485.1 Girardia tigrina
ATAAATCCGAAATATAACTGAATACATTTTTCAATTTGTTTTGTGTTTTCCACTATTTCTACGAAATATTAAAGTGGTTTTAAAACTCTAGTTACTTTATGATAACCCTGTATAACTATTAAGAACACAAATATGATTTCCAATGCATTTATTGATTTCACAACTCGAATTGTCACCAGGAAAATTCTCTACAAAACCTTTTTTAGTTAATTATCGTTCTTGATTGATAAATCCTAATTCAATTTCTAAACCTCTAATTAATCCAACATATGAGGAGTTAGTTTAAATTTAAGTTTCGCCAAAATAATTTATTATTTTTTGATTTGAAAATTTAAAAGAAATAAATTAAAAAAAATTAAAATGTAGAGTAAAAATATGATAAATAAATACTTATTTAAAATATTTTTACAGTAATAACAATTGATATATTTTGATAAAAATTATGAAATACGTTTAAATAAATTTTAAATAAATAATTAACGGATCAATATTTAAGAAATAATATTTTAACAAAAGGGTCTATTGTAAATATAAAATTAATTAGTTTTATGATAAAGTTTCGTAGAAAAATGTAAAATAATTTAAGGTTTAGATTTTGTAAAATTTTCGTAAAAAATATAAATATAATCTGAAGTTTAATTTGAAAAATGTAAAATAATTTAAAATTTGCATTTTGTAAAATTTTCGTAAAAAAATGTAAATATAATTTGAAGTTTATATTTCGTAAATTTTCAAAATTTAATCGAAAAAAATTATGAATTAATTTTGGGTGGAATAATTGAATTAATAAGAAATTTGTTTAAGTATGTGAATTGTTGATATTAATAAATTTGGTGGTGTTAAATTATGACAGAATGTGATAACAATGAAAATGGCATAAACGCTACTTACACAACAAATTTAAATTAAAATTTAATTTACAATTTCCATTTACAAAATAATTTACAATTTTACATTACACTCAAACCTGTTTTTATGCTAATTTTTGTGCAATCACACACTTAAAAATTATGTAGGAGATCGTACAAAAATATTGGCACAAAAAATGGCACAAATAAAAAATCACATAAAAAGTACCGCATAAAATTAAGTTTGAGTGTACAAAATAATTTTAAATTATTTTACAAAAAATATTTAAATTATATTATATCTGATTAAGATATGTTAATTTAATTTTAAAGTTGTTATTTACATTTTTTTTAATTTGTCCGAATAATCCGATAATTTAAAAAATTCAAAATATCAATCTTCCATCTGGGTGGGAGAAACACAATCCTAAAACAACATAAAATAAATATCTTTCGAAAATATTCCTCACAATAATGGTAGCTTTGGTCAATATGGATATAAAGGTCACTCTTCTCTTTTTGCTCTTAATATATTTGAGGTTAATGAAAAAATTAAACTTTCATGTTCAAGTAATGATGCTGCTATTGTTGAAGTAACCGAAACCCTCGAAAATCTAAATATAGCTATTATCAGATATAGTGATTATCAGATCAACCACAAACGTTTGTACATGCCCCTGGAGTAGTTTATTAAATATAATGATCTTTTTAAGGTTGCTACAATAATTGAATCAATAAAAATCACCCCAAAATTTTAGTTATGAGTAAACGTATTCATATTGTTTTCTTGTATAAGAGAAAATCTTATGATTCGTATATGAAATACAAGATATAATTTAAGTTTAGAACCAAAAACAATGGTAGACATCGCAAAAGTCAAATCATTGAAAGATTGTCAAATGAACATTCTTCATTAAATTATGAAACGTTAATTATTTAATATTTGAGTTGTAATATAATAATATAATAATATCGAGCAATGAAAAATCAGTGCGTTTCAATTGCCTCATCAAAATCACCTCTAATAAAATCTAAAGGCAAGCATGTACCTATAAAACTTGATGTTTTGATTTCAGGAAACTTGTGATCTCATTCTAAACCAAAGTAACTTGGACAGTGCATTCAAGATGCTCGTTAATTTCTTGGAAAATTATTGGAGTATAACTCATCCGATAAAATACCCTGATTCCAATTCCGGAAGTCAAACTATAAAAACAGAATGTTTCGTGCCTTCGAATAATTATTTCAAACAGGTTTGGTATAGAAAGAAAACAAATTACGTTATTTATTTGATTTTAGATAGGATCTAGAGCAGGATTTTCAAGACATGAAATTTCCAATTTGTTAAGCCCTACTCTTAGTTGGACTGGGTTAATATGTTCCACGGCATCTCCAATTTTGGTCAAACAAGTTGATATTAAAAGAGCTCAATATCGAGCAATGAAAAATCAGTGCGTTTCAATTGCCTCATCAAAATCACCTCTAATAAAATCTAAAGGCAAGCATGTACCTATTTGGAAGAAAACAGCGATCCCAACGAGGTACTTGAAAGACAGTGAATTAGATAATGAGGATCTGGAAAAAGGTAGGAATATTGATGTGTTTTGCAAAACGAATAAAGTTGTGATTGTCTTAAATGAATATATTCTAGTTTAAAAATGAAAAATAGTAAAGCCGATATTTAGAAGTATTAATAGTTATTTATTTTTAACATCTACTTATTATATTACAATTGATAGTTATTAAATTTTCGATTGTTTGGTTCTATAAAAAAAGTTGAAGTCACCACACCAAAATTTTATTAATATAACTCAATAACATATTTTCGAACAATTTTTCGTTCGCGCAAACCATTTATACATAAAGATAATATGTTATATAAATATGAATATTTAATAGATTATTTTTTTGGAATTTACAAAATTGATTTTATAACATTTCCTTTATTTATTTTTTTCTTTTAAAAATTTGTCAAAATTCTTTCCTTTATTCTCATTGTAGGTATCGTTTATGCCACTTTCATTGTTATCACATTCTGCAGTCATAATTTAACACCACAAAAATTTATTAATACCAACAATTCACATACTTAAACAAATTAATTCAATTATTTCGCCCAAAATTAATTTACAATTCTTTTCGATTAAATTCTGAAAATTCACGAAAATTAAACCTTAAATAATTTTACATTTTTTTGCAAAAATTTTACAGAATTTAAAATGTAAAATACTTTTACATTCTTACGAAACTTTATCATAAAAACTAATTAATTTAAATTTACAATAAGCCCTTTTATTAAAAAAATTATTTCTAAAAATATTAATACGTTAATTATTTATTTTAAACTTTATTTACACTTATAAAATATATTAATTGTTATTAATGTAAACATATTTTAAATACGTATTTATTTTATCATATTTTTACTCTGCATTTTAATTTTCTAATTTATTTCCTTTAAATTTTCAAAACTAAAAAAAACAATAAACTATTTTGGCGAAACTTAAAACTAACCCCTCATACTCATTTTTCAAATATTTTCATATCAAAAATATTTCAATTATAAGGTTTTTCATTTTAATTGTTAAAGATATTAAAAAAATCCTAAACTTAACTTTTTATTTTTTTATTATTATACAATTTGTATTTTTAAAAAACTTCATTTAAAAAAATCTTAAACTAAACTTTTCATTTTGATTTTGTATTTTTAAAAATTTTGTAATTTATAATAATGTTTAAATAATGAAATTCTCATTTTAGATTTTGATTTAACATCTTTTTAAATCTAAAATCTTCCTATATTTTAATTTAATAAACATTATTTTACTCTAAAATTTCCTATGTCATATTTTAATGTATGAAATATATTTTTAAAATATTTTAAATATTAAAATTCAAAATTATATTTCCCAAAATCCTAATCCGACAATATTCGCGAGACAAATGTGTAATTAAATCTTGTATTACTAAACTAGATATTTAAACATTATTCTCAATTATTTTATTGAGATATTTTTCTACTTATTAAAATATTCTATTAAAAAATATACTTATTAAAATATTCTTATTAAATATTCTACTTATTAAAAGATGTTTATAAATGGTGGTCCAATAAAAATTTCTTTTTTAAAAGATAACTAAAAGCGAAGCAGGACATTTCGACGCCAGAAATTATGATTTAAATGAAATAGGAATTAAATTAAATAATATGCAATGAATTAGGAATTTTAGGAATAAAATGAAATAATTTGTTATTATGAGTATGATGGATATTTATGTCTTTGATAAGTATGTTTCCATGAAAATGCTAAAATCATGGCGATGTGATAGGGAGTTTGACAAGAACAAGAAATGTAAAGGAAGGATTTATACAATCGCTAAAACCGGAAAAATCAAGTTTGAAACAAAGGGATTACTTTTGTTGGACTGTTGCCCGGTTCACCCTCCCACAGAAGAACTTGTTTCAAATGACGGCAAGATCAAAGTTATGTACCTACTGAAGAATACAACAAGCATACTGCAGCCCATGAATCAAGGCATAATCAATACTTTTAAGCAACTTGACCGTAAAAAAATGTTACTTAAAATGGTCAAGAAAGAAGTCAGCATCGAACGATTATGTCACCAAAATCGATATCAAGGAAATGATGTACTTGGCTGCAGAATCTTGGGATTCAGTAACTACAGGCACCATTAGAAATAGTTGGTGTAAAGGATTTAAGTTTCTTTTTCCAAACAATGCAACCAACAACAGTTCACAACCTGAAGACATCAGTGAGTTGCTTGAAGAACCTAGTGAGCTAGTCAATCTTTCTGATTTGCTTCACGAACGCAATATCAATTCACCAGCTGCTGATGCGTGGTTACAATGTCACAACTCAGACCCCACGTTTGAGATACTATCAGTTGAATCAATTTTTGTACTCGTGACTCAGACAAACACAACAGCCAATGGTACTGGAGAGGATAGTCCTAAGGATGATGACGATGGTGGAGTTGTGATTCCCGTTCCAACTGCTGCAGCAGCTATCAAAGGAATTGAAACAACAATCCTCTACTTTGAAAGTAAGGCGAATAATTTTGCTAAGCTTCTCATGATGAAAAGACTTATTTCTGATATCAAACTTCAAAATCAACCAAAACAGAAAAGAATTACAGACTTTTTTCAAGTAAATACATAATAGACTAAACACTAACACAAAATGACTGTGATTAAATTTTATGACTTTATATTTAATTGGAATAAATAAATTTATTGGAACCGTCTTTAGTTTTAATTAATTCGCTGAGTTAAATACATATGAACCATTTTATTATGAACCACTTGTAATTAGATCTTTTTTTAAATAAGCGTTGAGTATGCTTTATTTTGGATGTGTAACTGTCCTAAAATTTCATATTTTACAAATACCCAATTTTATACTGATACAAATGCTAACTTTCAGTAAACCGCGGGTTAAATTAATGACTCCCAGCACCAGCAGTTTACTGGGGGGGGGGGCACTGCATATACACATATATAAAAAATTCTCGTTAATTCAGTCATTTCGCCAAAATCCATCTGTTAAATGTTTCTTCCATTTTAATTAATAAAATTTAACTTATATTTCTAAAATTAATTGTTTAAATTATAACTAAAAATTTTATATTAAATTTTATCATGAACTATTAAATTATATTTACCATAAGCCTTTTATTTAAAAAAAATTATTTCTTAAAATATTATAAATTTAATCCGTTTATTATTTTAAAATTTTCATTTCAAAACTTTAATTAAAATATATCAATTGTTTTGACTAAACATTTTTTTTATTTTTATATAAGTATTAAATTAGTTGATTTTCCTTTTAAGATCATTTTTAATTTTAAAACTTTCAAATTTAAAAAAAATAATAATAAATTATTTTGGCGAAGTGGAAATTTAAATTAACTCCTCATAATCCGGATTAAAGGTAATCAATAATTTATAATTTTAATTTTCATTATGATTTTAAAAGTTGTTATTTGTGTAAAATGTTTTCTAATTTATTATGTAAAACAATGAATGACGTTTTTAGGGATTTTAGGAGGCATAAATGATGACGACAATTCTGGTCAGTCTCTACTCTCCTATCCAAGAGTTAATAGACAATTGTCGAATGGTTTTACGAAGGTCTACTCAAGTCGATCTCACATTCAAAGAAGAGAAATATTAGCTCGAATGAAAGAAAAAAAAATGCAAGAAGAAAAATATAAAGAAATCATGCAAAAATGTAGAACGAAAAGTATTATTAATAACCGTATGGATATTTTAAAAGAGGATTTAGTGTAAAAATATGAAATAAACCATTTTTGTAATTTTTGTGATAAATAAATAAAAAATTTTTTAGTCTTTTAAAGAAAACTCTAAATTTCTAAACGTATTCAATTTTTTTACGAAAAAATCGTTTTGTTATTTTAAACTGATATATTTGTGATTATAATAAATAATAAAAATAATATCAAAAATATTTTAGTAGATAAAGAATTTTATTGATAAACAATGGATCTAAAAATATAATACTTGATACTGTCAAAATAAAATATAATTGATGACGCATCAATTATATTTTATTCGAAACGTCATATTAAAGATCTAGAAAAAAATATATTTATCAATTATTATTAAATGTGAACCTGGAGCTCTCTAGTGGTACATTCATCTAAGCATCCGTTTAGTCAACCATCATTATAAATAATTCAAAATTAATAAAATAAAACTTACTTATGTTAATTTCAAGTAATGTAATCTGTCATCATTATGTTAATTCGGTTTTTTTTTCATTTGTTATTAATGGGTATGGTTTTTAGGTACTTAGGTTTGTCATTATAATTCATATGATCTACTTCTTGTATCTTGATGATTCATGAATGAAAATTGTTTTTTCCAAAGGCGAGATTACAGCTATCAACTATTTCTCTCAGACAAAGCTTATTATATAAGATGATAAATGTTTAATTGATTTGAGACGAAGTGTTCATCAAGCCTAACCCTTTATACAATTGTACGTGTAATTACCCCAAAATTAACTTATTTAAATATTTACTTATACAATAAAAATCTTATATCATTATTAATAATTAATTATTTTAAAAAACCAATTTGTTTTAATGAACACAGGATAAAGTTTCAAAAATCGATATAAATAAATCAATCATATTTTGTCTATTATTTTTCTCGATGTATACTTTTTATTCATCGAATTCAATCGATCCATCAGGTTATTTGAACGAATCGACAACGTTGACCTTGTGAGATGGCAAGATCTGTGCTGTATTTTCGGAGACCTAGGAATAATTCAGGGGTTTGGTATTCCAGCAGACTCGATCGATTCTTGATCACTTCGGGCCAGGTGGTGGCCTCGATACAGATGTCAAAACTCTACTCAATGCCTGTAGATTAATTGCTTTAACAGCAACTCTTCCGGATTTCATCGCACAGGCCCACAATCCCCCTAAAGTACGATACAGTTGAAACAGGTAAACTTAATAATAGGGTAATTATCATGACAGGTATGAATCAACGGAGTGCCGTATTACATAAGCCACAAGTGTCAAGCGCCCTTTGATCGCAACACTACACTTACAGCCATAAGAAGATAAAAAGGAAGAAGGTAATTCAGCAAGAGTAGCTAATATCGATAGTGACAATTTGATTGAGATAGAGCAGGACAATGCTAACTTTTCACCTGATACATTTTTTGGAGGGCGACCTTGTCGAGTATTGTGTTCATCAGCGAAACTCTGAGAGTATGTGCGTGAACACTCTTTCATAAGTTAGTGTCAATTTTTCTCTTGCTCGGAATATGTATGTTTGGGGGTCCTGGGAGAAGAAGCGTGTGATTCACTGTTTAGATTAATTGTATTTTTATGTTAATTTTAATTAAATCATCTTTAAAGTACAAAATTATAATTAAACATTAAATTGCATGAAATCATACTAATCAATTTTTTTTAATAAAGTTGATTGAAACTGTCGTTTACACATTGATTTCAGGACAACATGATCTAATTAATAATGCTGCTCATACACTCTCTCAAAGACTTTCAAATGTGTATTCAGAATTTAGAAGCTATCACAAAGAAGAATATTTATTTCCATTGTTTTGAGTTTAATGTAATAATCATCATTTTATCTTTTTATAGAAGTCAAACTCTAAAATCAGTCAAAGATATAAAGATGAGGTTAATCCGTCAACATATAGTGTTCCCTAATTCCAATTATATCAACTAAATATCTGTACAACACGAATTTGATAATAAATTAAGTCAAATATCCTCACAAATTATTTGTTTTATTTTTAAAATACAAAAATTAGAACAAAAATTAATTATATAAAATTGATATCCAACCTTAATCATTTTTGTACCTTGTCGGTCTTCATCTACTGCGAGAATGGATCACTTCCGGGAAACTTCACAATTTATATTTTACTGAATTATCATTTACGATTAAAATTTTATAAAAAAAATAATAATTAAACTAGCGGTTGCTTTTGATATAATTTGTTAAACAAAATTGAAATCTTTTAATACAGTTTTGATCTGACAGAGAATTTCAAATTGCTGTTTTGAGACAGGAAAATATAAAAATTAATTGAAAAATGTCATTTTTTTGATGAATTATAAAAATTAATGAAAATAGTTAAACTTCAACTTGATAAAAAGAAATAAGGAAATTATTTAAAAAATTGATTCAAATTCTGTGTAGAATTATCGTGAAACGATTGAAATATTTTAGAATTTGTATTATCTGTCTTTTATTAATTAATTAATATTGAATTACTTTTCTGAATAAATAATTTACGAAAATTATATAAAGTTTTATTAATATAAAGATGTCATTTGAGATGTGCACTTATTGTGTTTGACAATTGATGATGACGATGTAGAAAGAAATATATATAAAATATATTAATAATAATAATAATATATTTCATAATATATGTAATGACCCAGTCAATTACTATATAGAAATTATAAATATAAAATTTACAAAAGTATATATTGAAAAAAAATAATCGATAAACTAATGATTGTCGTTTGAAGACTTTAGCATTTGATATCTTCATAAAACCATAAAGTTTGAAATGCGCGAAAATTACCAAAGCCTATCTTAAATCATTGGATTAACAAGCAAATTTTTTCCTGCATCCAGAAATTCATTGGAATACATTAGATTTAAGTGATTATCATTGTAGAGTACCAAAATCTACATTTCAAGAGCCAGATATCCGTTCCACCATACAACTCGAAGAATTTGACGGACATTAGTTACATTAGGATTGATTCAAGACAATTCTCTCTTTTGGACAACCTTCCACATCTCGTCCTCGAAAAACTGTTCCAATCCGGCGGCCCATATTCTGCGATGATTTGCCTTAAGTATAAAACAACCTCATTGGCTGATTCATTTCTAATCTGCATCCACACTGTAAATCCAAAGTAACCATCTATCAATGTTAGTTATATGGTCGTCCATTCACATGCGATATTTCGATTGCAATACGTTCCCCTAGCTCATTACACAATTTATAACCACAGAGACATAATTTTTTTTGTTTTGTATTTCCTTTTTTTGTAACGTAGAAAGAATCAGATTTTGGGATTCTTATACAAAGATTTCGGAGTCAAGAGATTGTTGGTCTTTGTCTGTTTGTTCGATGGGACGTTGTTTTAGTGTGATAGATTAGGGTCTTGATTTTATGTGCGTGTGAAGTTGTGTCATTTTATTTTTGTTGTTTATTTATTTTTTTTATCTAAACAGTGCTTTTATGTTACACATCTTTCAAGAGGATTTACCAACATCAGTTTAACACAACAGAGCATTTGAAAAGAAATTAAAGAAATAGAAAAATAAAGAACGGTAAGTAAAAGTCCGAATAATACCATCCACAGCAATATTATAATTCATAATTAGGATTATTAAAATTTAAAATAAAAAATCAATTGGCAATTGCCAAGCAATATAAATTTATGACTACAGAAATTAATAAAATAAAAGACAGATTTTATTGCTTATGGTGTGATATATTTTGCATAGTTTTATCCGGATAAATTTAACAAAATTTTTAATAATTAAAGAAGAAAGAATTTATACTCATTGTCCATTATAAAAGAAGAGACTACTTCAAAGAATCTATTTTTGTAAAGAGAAAGAAAAGAAAGTATTCCGAAATAACTATATACTAATATAATTTTCGTTTGCTTGACTTGATCTTTATTGTTAGTGTGCAGGTATTGTTTTTTTTACTATTGGCTATATTAATAATACGATTTTAATAATTGACTTCACTCTTTTTATTGGAATCCTGAAATTTGCGTCTTACATTATATATATATATATATATATATATATATATATATACAATAGGTTTACCGTAGGAGATAAAATCATAAATAAATTAAGCCAATTGATTGTTTAACATAAAAAAAATAAAAGAAATATTATTATAACAATTTTTTTGATCAATTGACTTATTTTATCAGTCGTCCATTCACATGCGATATTTCGATTGCAATACGTTCCCCTAGCTCATTACACAACAGGTGTCCTTTCTCCCATCTGTCTGTTATGGCCGGATCCACACGACAGCACCTGTCACAGTTTTTAATACAGGCTTCAACCTTCTCTGTCGATACTTCGGATCCCATTTTCACTCTGCACAATTCCAATGTTCATTGCACACCCAAGTGAAAATGGTTAGAATTTTTTTCGATTTCCTTCTCCAAATTCTGAATTCCGTTTTATCACCTTACATTCCACTGGTTTGGAAAACATGTTAATCTGTCAGCTTTGTTATCTGCGGATGCAACAAGCTTAATTGATAAACATAATTCTTCTTCCTCGATGATTTTACGAACACTTTCAAGCCGCCTTCGAATGCCTATCTCACTTAATGCATGTATTTTCGCATTGTGAGTTTTATTGATTATTGAGTGGAGCCATCCGTACATTGTTTTTGAATCCACCTTTAGGATCAGTCTGCGCGCACTCGATTTGACCGCTAAGATTATTCCCTTGATTGCAGCATCCAATTCGCTACGATTTATGTGATTTAGGTCATCCTTGGGTCTTAACCAAGGGGTGTCTTCTATGATTTCGTTATCAACTTCAAACAAGACTCCAATTGCCACTGAGCTTGCATCAGTCAAGATCGTCATTGGTGAGTCCTGTTTTACTGCCCTTACTTGTTTATCTTCCTTTACTTGGATCACCATTCTCTATCAAAATTTTTTAATAATTTTCACCGTCTGTAATATTTCAATTCCTACAGGTTCATCCCTGTGTTTCACTTCCGCAGCTGTCATCCTTTGTAACATTGAGCACATGATTCTCGATTGTCCACAAATGGGTAGGTGACCTATTAATTCCCCAACAAAGCTGTATAGATTTCGTCTTGTTATCTTTTTGACTTCTAACTCCGAAATTTCTCGGTCTCTGGATCAGTTCCAGTCTTTATCTATTTTTAGACCTAAAATTCTAACTGGATTATTTTTCCCAATTTTCTTCGGTTCTTTAGATTCCAAACCCCACTCAAGGAAATGCCGTCGCACCTCTTCCATGGTAACATATGTCTCGTCACAATATAAGTCATCAATATAGCTGGAAACACCTCGTTTGAGATCATCGTTCAAATTGATGATATATTCTACAATCTTCGTCATGATCTTTCGTGCTGAGTATAATCCAAATCCTAAACGAGTAAGTAAGAATGTTTTACCTCGCCTCCTTACCGTTTGATGAACCCACAAACTTTGATCAATGTGAATCTGTAAGTATGCTCTTTTTAGATCCAAAATAGCAGCATTCTGTCCCGATTGCTTCCACTTTCTTATTATATATTCACATATTGGTAGTTGTCCTTCTGGATGCGATTGTAGTAATTTGTTCAGTTCCCGGTAATCAAATACGGGTCTTATTTTCCTTATGTTTCCTTTCTCTTGACTCACACTCATGAGAGGCAGATATCTTCTGATTGGACCGTATTTGATTTCGTCATAGGCGACTAGCACATCCTCATCAATCCATGATATAATTTCTATGTTGAATTCTTCTTTATCTCCATCGTTCACGAATTGTCGGGGTGCCAGACACTCTTTCGCCCACCCCTATCTGGGTTCCATTTCCACTTGACTTTCCACAGGGCACTATTCCACTCCACGAGAAAGTCGATATCATCGATAACTATGGATTCCCTCTTCTGACCTTATTTCTTTATTACTCCGTAGGATTTGTCTGTCGAGACCACTCTTAACTTTATATCAGGGTTTATCATGAGCATCTTCTGTTTGGTTATAACATCAAGTCCTGGAATCATTCCAACCCCAAATGGAAGCACATCCATTATAAATGCTTTTACATTACTCATCTGCAGCCCCATCTCACAAACTACAAGAAGATTGATGAAGTCAACTGCACGGCAAGTTTTGATTGAGGTTGA
>MQRK01059632.1:0-14787 GCA_001938485.1 Girardia tigrina
AATTTAATGGATTAATTTGGGTTGAGATAATTAAATTAAATTAACAGGAAAATTTGTTTTAGAAATGTGAATTGTTATAGTAATAAATTTTGGTGTTTAAAAAAAATGAATTCTAATATTGACGTTGCAACCACTTCTCACAAACTGAAAATAACGTTTTTCAACTCTTCATATGTCTGAGAAGAATTAAGACATTTGACAGCTCTGGATCCGAGTTTCTGGAGGATTTCTGAAGTTAGATTGCTGAGGAGATACTTGGCCATTGTCGAAGAATTGTGTTTGTTGTTGAACGAGAATTCGAAGATGGTGAACCAGGAAAGGGGCGTACCGTCATCATCAACATAGAATGCCCGAGGATGAGGTAGGATTGAGTTAGCTGAACCTTCAGCGAATTCTGACACCATTGTAAAGAACGCAAACTCGATAACAAAATTTATTATACAAAATATTGATCGGGTTTTGATAAATAATTAAACTTGGAAATCCTCGATCTTTTATATTAAGGCAATATTACACAATATTATATAATATGCCCCGGGGTCAGTTGATGCAATTGAAATTGACCTTGCAATTGCATATTCCTGCGACGTCATGACATATGAAATCACCGGAATTCGAACTCTAGTGATGTCATGAGATGTGACATCACTGAAGTTCAATATTATTGAATGTAGGGAGGAATTACATCACCACAATATTTTTATGGATGAATTTTGTTTTTAATAAAAGATTTTCATCCGGATTGAAGCTTATCAATAATTACTTTTATTATTAATATTATTATTACAATTGGAGGTGAAGATTTGAATTTATATTGCAACTAAAGACAGTTATTATAAATTTTCAAACAAAATATCTCAAAATCTAATTAAAACAAGTCAAAACAAGAAAAACAGAATTTTTTGTTTTAATGTTTATGTTTAAATGCAGAGAGTACATCACTATTAATTGTCTGAAAACGATTAAAACAAACCTACAAAATTATCAATTTCTAATTTTCGATCTTCAAAAAGTTCTTTTTTAATTAATTAATTAATTATTGATCATTAAATTTTCGATTTACTCAAGCCAACTTGAATAAAAAAATTATATGAACATTTCATGTCACCAAGACAACCAAGAAATTAAAAATTAAACAAAAAAATGAAATATTTTTTTAAAAAAAAATTAAATTGATAGAAAGATTAAAAATTATATTATTTTCTAAATTGCAAAATATATTTAAGTCGAAAATCTGAAGATTATAAATTTTTCAAAACCCAATATTCTTTTGAATTTTTGAATATTGACATTGAAACAAATTATTTTTTTGATTAATTAATTATTTTTTTTACACGGAAAAAAACGATTTTTCGAAAAAAAGAATAATATAAGAATAAAAATTTTAAAAATCCAAAAAAATATTTAAATTTCTTAGAAAACTAAAAAAAAAATTTTATTTTCAAAACTAATTTTAAAATTTGTCTTTTAATTCTTTTTAAAATTATTTTTCTTTAAATTGTTTGTTTGAAAAAATCAGCACATTTAGTAATTGTAGAAAACAGTTTTTTTTAATAAACCTATAAATTATATTTTTATTAATTAATGAATTTGTGCGATAGACGTAGTACAAAAGAATTCTGGAAAATTGCTAAATTCTTTGAAACTTGTCAAATCAAAGAAGGACAAACTCGATTAAACCTTATAGATGGTTCTAATCAAAAACTAGGCAGCAATTAGCGAAGGTATCTTCGAACGAAACACAGAGCAGCCCAAAGTCAAATCAACGTGACAATTTTAACAACTTTCTCAAACACAAAAAGAACTTAATCAAGAGGTTTGCCCTTTTTATTTCCATATCAAATATTATCTGACACATTGAATAACGATTGCTTCTTAATTACGTGAAGCTCTCTTTTGCCATTCGTGCTTCAAGTAATTATCATGATGATTTAAAGGATAATTCTGTTTAAATGATGTGACGGAAAAAGAGAACATCTGTTTCTTTTAGGAAGGAAAACAGAAAACAATGATTTTTGTGTAGAAAGAGGAAGGAGAATAAATAAGAAGTAAATAAAAAGAATATTACTTCATTATTTGGACTTAATAAACAATAGAGAAAGCAAAGAGATTTCATGATGAAAAAAAGGATTTTATGTAAATTATATATTCTTGTTTCAATGAGAGGCATTTTAAATCGTTTTAAATGTCTGCGTTATTGTTAAATTGTAAAAAAGCTTAGTTTGACAAAGAATGAATCTTATGCCAGTTGATTTAGTTACATGTCCAGAGAGATTATTATGGAAATTTCCATGAATTGTGGTTTCTAATGCATTCATTATCCTAAATTATGTGGGGATTAATGATTAATTAAAACTGTTTTAATTTTCTGTGTAATTAAGTTACTAAAACAAAATGAATATCAACAACTGAAATACAAAATTTTTATTTTATCTTCAATTTAAAATATACAAATCATAAAATTTTAATAATAAATTTGTTTGTTTTTAGAAGTAAAATTGTAAAAAAAACTTATATTTTTAAAAATATAAATAAATTATAATGAGAAAGTAAAACATTAGAAATTCAAACAATTAATTTATTATTTATTTTATTTTATATATTAGTTTTCTCATAAATATTGATATTCTATGTTTAAAAAATGGTAAATGAATGAATAGAAATATTGAAATTTATTTCTTAAAGTATGTATTTTTTATAATTTTTAATGTCTTTTAAATAGATTGTTATTTTCTATAAAAAAAGTAAATATTTATTTATAAGGGTTAATGGTTTGTTTAAAAACCTCATTATTAATGGTTAATAAATGTTGTGAAATTTCTCGATTTTAATTCTCAATGTCTGAAGAAAATATTCGTGCTGCAGATGGCGTACCTAACAATAACCATTAAATATTTAGAATAATAATACTATTTTGAATTATGGATTTATTTATTGATCAACAGCATACAATGCATATATTCCGTTTAATCTCTGTTTTTTAGCATTTCAAAAACATGGCAGCTATGCACATCAAGCTTAGAAATATGAATATTCTTAGAAATATTAGAAAAGCCAGCTGAAAGAAAAGAACAGACATGGCCAAACTGCGGCTCTTCTAACTTTTTAATGCGGCTCTTGAAAAAATTGAGGATATTTAAGATATTGTGTTGAATTGTTTGTGAATAATTTAATTGATATAACAAAATTGAAGAATTTACATTTCTGAAATATTTGTTATCTAACAAAGCTGTTGTAAATATGGAATTAATTGAAATTCAAGACAAACGTGTATTACGGATGCACCATAAATCATCGGAAAGTACAATAGAATTTTGGAAAATCGTACTGGATTCGAAATATCCTACTTTAAATTGTAGCGAAAATTGATATCAATTTACAAGCATTTTTTTACTCTTGTGTATTTTTGAATTCCACAATGAATTTTATATAATCGAAACACCGTTCCCAACTGATTACTGAGCATTTAACTAAACTTTTTCATACGACACTAACAACCTATGAATCGGATTTTCACACATTTGTAATTAATTAATAAACGTAGAATAATCATCTGTCGAATAAAAATATATATTTAAAAACAATTCATTTGTAATGTATAAAAAAATTTTAAAACCTTGACTTTATATTTACTATCATGTATTGCGTAATATATTCCCACATTTTTCTTATTGCGGCTCTTAAAAATATGAAATTTTTGATTTGCGGCTCCCGTCGAGAAATGTCCTGCCACCCCTGGAATAGAATTACTCATATTTTCAATATGGAGTTGTTTCTATGTTTCATTTATCGAATTTCACACAATCTCAACATTTGGTTGTTTGGGATATCCAAATTTTGTTTATTCCACATTATCTATGTTTTACAATGTATTAATATTTTCTGTTACTTTGTCTTTTAAATGTTTTTTTATAATTCCAAAATTGCCAGCCTGTAAAAATGGCGTTAACCCAGGGCCTTTTTTAACATATTGACTGGGGGTATTTGCTCCCCCCCAGTGACCAACAATGCCCCCCCGTCCAATGCAAAAGTGATAGACTGGGGACAATTTTTTTAAAATCGATTTTTAAAACTAATTTTCTATTTTTCGTGATCATAACCTGATGCTTTAGCAACAATAGAAGATTTAAACTTCGCTGTTCTAGCAGAAGACTGAGCCAAAAATACACATATTGGCCCCTCCGCAACAGAAGAATCCATTGTCAGCATTTCTCACAATACTATGGAATGGTACAAGCACAGACGTTGAAGTGTTATGTAATATAACTCGTGTTGGACTGTTCGCAAAATTTTATGGGTTGGGTGACTTGTATATTTTCTCCTTTTAAATCTGAGAACACTTGATAAAAAACTGTTTGAAATAGGAAAAACCATTATAAAAAACAAAGAAAAATAACTATTTTCATCCGAGATTAAAATTTACCGAATTTCGGTACATGACCATTCCGTATTACTTGTGCCCCCCAGCGAAAATTTCTATTAAAAGGCCCTGTGTTAATGCCCTAGTATTAGTATCAATTCTATATTCCTTTTCGACAATGTTACTTCACTTTGTTCGCAATATGTGCCATGAAACGAATCCCATACAATATTTTTTCCTTTTAAAACGTCAATCAGTGGAAATATAGTCTCAATTCAGGATATGAACAAGCTTTTTTTACTAAGCATTTTCTTGTTTTTCTATGAAAAAAATAGGTCCAGTGTGATGAATAATACTTTTAATCTGGTTTTATCAATTATATTGATCTACGTATGATAAAATGGGTATTAAAATGATCTTGTTAGGATAATGATAATATTAAAATAGTATCACTAAAAAGTTATTGAAATAAGATATAGTGAAAATATTAGATCTGATGATACTGTTATGAGTTACTTTTTAATTAATATATATAAAAAAAAATGTATTTTTTTTACATCTGTCAGGTTCTTTTTATCCGATGAAACCTAGTCCATGTTTTCTGGTTTTTCAAAATGGTATTAGCAAAACCCAAGTTTTTTTTTTATAACAGCGTAGAGTCTTTGAGTAAAATTATTTTTTCAGTTACACTTTATCGAAGAACAATTGAAATGATGAAAAAAACATATTTGTGACGAGTTGCGAGAAGGTTTATCTGGTTACCTGAAAATGAATGAATGTTCACAAAATAATTGTCAAAACACTTGAAGAAAATTATATGAATGTTTATTTTATTAATGAATAATATAAATGTTTTTCTCTGTTATCGTACTTACATAACTAAAATAAAAAGAAAATCACAAAGTAAAAGTTTATTGTATTCATTCTTTGTCGAATTACTATGAGTTGTAGTGACCGATTTGGGATTTCGAGACTTTTTGATAAGTGTTCCTCCTACAGTGACTCTCTCTATTTGCTTCTTTGTCCTTTTTTGTTTTCTCTTAAAATTATAAATAAATTTACGACAATTTTCAGTTAAAATTAGTATATATATATATATATATATATATAAATTTCGTCAACAAAGTTGTGAAAATCAACAAGATTAAAACATTTATTTCAAATAGTGATTATATATAGCCAAATCAGCAGTCGCCCCTTTAGACTGAAGTTTATTCGGATTGCTTAATGATGAAAAGATTGGGTTATGTATTTTTAAAAGGGTAATTTTTAGGGCCTTTTTAATAGGTATGTTTATTTTTCTACCAAACTTTAATACAATATTCCTGAGTAATGAAGACCAGAAATTAAAATTGATAAGACATGAAAATTGACAAAGGAAAATTGGCCGTAGACGAAATAGATAAAGAATCTTACAGCACTAGAAGAATTATGATATATTTGTAAATACATTCAGCATGGCATGAAGAATTTGTTTTTGGTTATGCATTGCAGAATTGCTGAAAAGATTCTATCAGGTAAAGTCGCTGATTTGGCAACGGATGTAGAGCAAGCTTGACGGTGTCTCTTGTGAGATCACTATTGTGAACTCTTACAATATGAAGGCTTGATAGGTTGAAGAAAACTAAATAGTCTTTATGTACAACTATTGAATTTTCTTGGAATATATCCGAATAAATATAAAGAAATAACTTTTTTAACGAAAATATTTATATTTGGTAAATAACTCTAAAAGAAAGTTTAAAAATACAAAGTTTCTAACGTTATTTTCTTTTGGAGAAGTTCACAAGTGTAAGTTTTAAGAGGAATAGATGTTGGATGTTCTTCTAGAGGATTGAATGTAGGTCAATTTAGACACTGGTTCATCTGTCGTAACAACTCCGGCAAATTCAGGTTTTTTGTACCAATAATATTCTTAAATATCTCCTTTAATTTCTCTTCAATAACTTTGTTTTTTGTACTGTAATTTATTTTCGAATCCTCTCTACAGAATTATCGATTGTCATATATTTAATTTTTCTTATTTTTCTGGGTGAAAATTAACTTTAAATAAAAATTTTGAAATAAAGTTTTTATGATCTTTGATTATTCCAAACAACAAACTAAATCTTTGGTGAATAATCTGGAGAATCAATTTGTTTCTGGTCTAAATCTTTTTTTTGTCTCTCATATTCTCCTGAAGTAGATTTATATGCTTTCGAAATGCTTTTTTGATTTCAGTCATTACGAAGATATAAAAATAAAAAATAAAGTTTGATATAAATAAAGATAGGTTAGAAGTGGTATGTGGCTTATATGATAGAGTCTGAGCGGAATATCATCTTTACAGAGGTACAAAATAAATAAATAAATGAAATAATTTTTTTAATATTTTTTTCTTTTAAAATTTTTTTATTTTTAAACTAAAATTCAATAAATGTTTTTTTTATTTAAATAATAATTTTTATTTATATTTTTCAATTTTTTTAAAATTATAAAAATTGAAAAATCATAACAAAAATATTTTGAAAAAAAATTATTATCCCTAAAAAATAATTAATCAATAATTTTTATATTTGTTTGAAAAAAAATATTTATAAAATCCTCAAAATGAGTAAAAAAAATCAAAAATAAAAAAAATACAACCATAAGTTTTTGATTAAAAAAGAACAATATAAAAGAAATACCCACCAAATTATTTTTGTTTAATTTTCTTCAATCAACTTAGCTTACCAAGCTAGAAAGAAAGATAAGTGTCATTCTCTATTAAAATCTATTAATTTGATGTTTTGTTGAGAAACCTTTTAAAGAAAACTAAAATTCTCTTAGGAATCATGTCATAAAGATTGTCTTGAATCTGATCTTTTCGATAGGTGGGTTCAATATTTGTACATTAATCTCGTCAGATTAGAACTGAAGAAACAATTTTTGATATTTTCTAAATTTATTAATTGTATGCTTAAGATTGGGTTTTACTGATGGGGTCGATTGAGATGATACAATTACTGCAATAAAGATTCCCAAATCCGATACTTAATTTAATGGATCAGGGATGCTTTAGATTTATTTAATCAATTCATTTTTAAGTCTTGTAAATTAATTAGATTTATTATTAAATTATGTAACTATATATATATATATATATATATACATATCTATACATTTAAATATATGGTTAACTAAAAATTTTAAAAAAAGGTTTATAAGTAACACGTAACTTAGAGAACTTGCTTTGCAAATAAGCGTATGTAACTCAACAAGCATAAACATTTTTTGGTAATAACCAGTCTCACTTGCTTGATAATGAGTCCTCTCATCAATTTGTTATGCATGATAGCATAATAAAGTATCAATCAATGTTTTATAAACAACTATAACATTTCACTGATACGACAATGGTAGGAGAGGCCGGGGCTAAAAGTCACAATTATGCATTTTTCGAACTTTATACCCCCTTAAGTTATTTGACTTTTATGAAAGGTACCCATTTTGAACACATACTATCATATAACAAATAGAACAAACAGATAAAACAAAATTTTTTATTATACATAGATATTCACATTTAAAGTGGCCAGGGTCAAGTTGTGAAACGTTACCCCAGTGCGGGGTAAGATGTCACATGCCATGGGGTAAAAATTCACAAGTATCACTACAAGTTTAAAATCTATGTCAAAAAATAGTCATGATTTGGTTATTTCTGTAGTTCCTGTTCCAGAAAGTGGTGGCAGAATATCATTGATGTCTTGCTTTGGTACTGTACCTATGTAAGGGACAGTAAGTCTCATGAATTTTCTGTCAAATTTAGTGTTTCTGCGGAGAAAAGACATCTCAATTCTCATCTTCCTCTTTAGTGACCTCCCAGACTATGTATTTTATTTTTGTGTCTTGATTGAAAGAAACCAACACATAGTCTATGATTTGAACTTTATCAACAAGCCCTACTTCTATACTGACCGCTTCGTCTTCCATTTTGCATTGATCGACACATCTGATTCTGGATTGTTTAAGACTAAGTTTCTTTTGATAGGGCCATTAAAACTTTTTAAATTGGAGACTCCATGAAAATACTAGAATTCATTGTCTTCCTCTGATTTGCTTTTCGTGGCCCAGCTTTGCTGAAGGGTCTAATGGCAAAGGGATATAAGCTTTCACTATTGACTTCAGTAGGTAACTCTGGGGCTACTTTGAGTCAGAGGCCTGTCAGTAGTGTAGGATGGCAAGTATCTCTCTTTTGGGATAAATGCCCGTTGATTTAAATGCTGAAAGAATGTTCTTCTAATTAAAGGCATTAATGAAGCTATAGTTCACAACGAGGCCAATCGTTTGAATTGTCATTGGTTTTCCAGCATTTAAAGATTCATGGTACTATCTATCGGAGGCTTGATTGCAAAAAAACTATAATATTGATTTAATACATGGGAACAATATGGTGAGAAACTCAGTACAGTGATGTTTTTCTCCGTGCAGAAATTGATTGCCTCAAATGAAATATGTGATTTGTGGTTATCCAGAATAAGTAGAACTGGACTTTCTGATGTTGGCTTTGTAAATTTATTAAAATGCTCCAGAAATGAAATGAAATTCTCTTGTGTCATCCATCCACTGGTTTTTGGATGACTTCCACAGCTGATCCTGGTGGCAATGTCAGTCGCCAGTGGTCTTGAGCATTAACTCTTGGAAATACTAAAAATGGCGGAATATGGTTTCCAGACGCACTCCTCGCACTGCAAACAGTCACCAATGTTCCGCGCTCTTAAGCAACAATTGCACCAACTCTTTTATCCCCTCTTTTAGCAATTTTTTTCAATGGCTTCTGAACGGTTGTTACCCCTGTTTCATCAACAGTACAGATTCTATCACATTTAAATTACATTTCCATTACCTTTTCTAAATTGTTGTAATGTTCTACGTTATGACTGTTAAAGGAAGACACTGCGGTGAGGTTGCTTCTGATGTGCGAATCGAAATTTCTTGTCAGTGGCAATAACCGTTTAATTAATCATACTCATGTTGAAAGTTAAAGTTTGATTATTAATAATTTAAGTCATCTGTTTTCTCTTTATAAATGATATCAGTCATACATATTTCAGAATAATGTAAAAAATTTGTTTAAAAAATGTTTCCAACTTGTTTTATAAGAGTTGGGGTCAAAAGTCACAACTGTGACTTCTAACCCCACAGTCTGAGTCAACTTGCCCCACGGCTATTTTTGATATTTTTTTCAAATAATTTTAAAACGGAAATGCATAAAAGAAAAAGGTTAATGCTATCGTGTAACTGATGTTCAATAACATCTATTATTATAAATATGACATTTATTATTTTATAAGTGTTTACTTACGAAAAATTCCACTTTGTAATCCAGTTAAAACGATGAGTTCTGTTATCTGAATAACGGTGAAAGAAAGGAAGCAGATTCTGCTGATATTATTACAACTTCCGGTAGGCATCTCAACTATAGTTTCGTTTTTTTTCTTTCATAATTAAATAACGGAGCTATTGCATTTGTGATAACTTGCCCCTGTGACTTTTAGCCCCAGTCTCCCCTATAATAAAAAGTGGTTTCTGCTACTTCTCTACGGATATTAGCTCTCATTTCTATTAATCTGTTCAACAAAATTTTAGGGAAAATTGTATGAACAATCTAAAGCACAGTTTCTTTACCTGATGTACCTGCATCATAGGAAGGGCTCAAGCCTTTTTTTGGGTTGCACGAGACTATCTTTTACAACATTTAGAAGTATTTTAATGTGTATTCGGTATAAGAAACTCTTATTATTAAATCGTAAGAAGTTCAGTTTTACATAGAGTAATTACTAAATTTACTAATTTCATATGTTATTTATGTGAAAATAAAATATTGTGTTCAATTCATGAAATTCTTTTGTATATTCGAATAAGTAAATAAAAGGAAATATTTATGTTTGGTTCATCCTACATCGCCAGTTCTGCTTACCAAAAATGGCCCACTAGGCATTTGTATTCGATGTACACCTCCAACAAAAATATTAAAGAGAGGCGCACTTCGAACCCATTTAAAGTTTGAGAATAAGTTGAGAGCATTTCGCCCCCAATACTTCTAATCATTCGCTTTGCCAGGTTCAACTACGGAATCATAAACGCCAGCTATCCTGAGGGAAACTTCGGAAGGAACCAGCTACTCGATGACTGTGAAAATAAAATATTGTGTTCAATTCATGAAATTCTTTTGTATATTCGAATAAGTAAATAAAAGGAAATATTTATCACCCGTGTGTTCGAAAAATTTAAACTATGAACAGGGTGACGCAAAATAAACCCCAAGGTACTTTTCTATTGGATCATTTTATCCACCTACTTTTTTATAGGTAAAGTATACATTTTTAGAATCCTGAGTGTCGCCAAATTCTGATGGTATATAAAAAAATCGAAAAAAAAACATCAAAAATTAAAAAAAAAATTTAACAAGCTTTTTATTCCATAAAAGCATAACTACAATTAATTATCGAATTTCAACTTGTCCTCCATCTCTAAGAAAACATTCATGCAAACGTCGTCTGTAGTCGGCCACAACGCGTTCACGAAGTGCGTCTCCACGGATTTCATTGGCAACTCCTGCAATCGCTGCTCTCAACTCTTCGAGTGTGCTTCGATGTTGTTCGCGATGATAAATTTGACCTTTCATGTAGCCCCACAACCAATAGTCACATGCTGTAAGATCTGGCGAGCGAGGTGGCCATGTAACTGGAGCAGGATGCGCCCGTGTTCTGCGACCTATCCATCTCTTTGGAAACTGTTGACCCAACAATTCAAGAAAATCTCCAAGAATGTGTGACGGAGCGCCGTCATGCTGCTCAATGAGAGAATTGAAATTCGGCCAAGTTTGAAGCTCTGGAATAACGTGCTCTTGATACAATTCAGTCATCCAACTACCATTGATTCCGCGCTCATTTCCTTGTCGCTCCGAAAAGTATGGGCCAACAACACCTTCGACACCAATTCCCATCCAAACTGTCAATTTTTAAGGATGAAGTCGACGAACATCAAACCAATGAGGATTTTCATCGGCCCACATGATCCAATCTTGACGATTGACGTTTCCGTCCAAATGAAAGTGGGCTTCATCTGTAAAAAGAAGATTGTTGAGTCTGTTTGCATCTTCATCCAATCGATCCAATTTGGTTCGAGCAAACTCAATTCGAGCGGCATCGTCAGTCTCCTCCAAGGCATGAGCCATTTGCAAATGATAGGGACGCATTTGTAAGTCTTCTTTCAAAATTTGCTGCAAGCTTCTTTGTGACATACGAACTGTTCCGTGATCGTCTTCTTCGCTGTCAGTGTCGCCAGTTGAAACAAATGGATTGCGTCGAGTTGATAGATGAGGATTTGCAGTAAAGGCTTCACGGACGTCTTCAATGGCTTCTTTGGTGCGAACACTTTTTGGCTTGTTCTTTCCGCGCTTTCCATGGACACTTCCAGTCGCTCGAAAATCGTCAATCCATTTTACAATGGCTCTTTTTTCCGGAATCTTTGCTCGACCATTTCTTGTTTCACTTAGGAATCGAGTTTTGAGCTGCGCATAATCATAGGCTTCCTCAACAAGCATCAAAACGAGATGAGCTTTTTGCTGATCCGTATACGTCATTTGGATCAAATTTTAGGGTAAAACTTTCTAAGTTCATTTAAAAAAACGCTTGTTAAATTTTTCGTCTCAATTTTTTTTCTAATTTTTGATGTTTTTTTTCGATTTTTTTATATACCATCAGAATTTGGCGGCGCTCAGGATTCTAAAAATGTATACTTTACCTATAAAAAAGTAGGTGGATAAAAAGATCCAATGGAAAAGTACCTTGGAGTTTTTTTGCGTCACCCTGTATTTTAAAGAGGTTTAATTATTATTTTTTAATCTCAATGTTTGAATAAGTGTACTGTTATACTTTTGATTCATATTTATAAATTCACAAAATTAAATGTTTAATTTATCATATTAGGTTATCCTAAAAGTTAGCATTTTCAGAAAAATAAATTCAAATTTTGAATAATAGTTAAACAGAAAAATTATTCCCCAAAGTGATTTCAGAAAAAGAAATTAGTGATCGCAGTTTTCCGATCCCCTCATATGTGAACTGATCCCAACGAAGATGACTCTCGATCGAGCGGAACAGGAGAAAATCAGAAGGGGCGAAGTCAGGACTTTATGCAGGATGCGGCAGGACTTTAATATCTGACAGCTGCTGCATTTTTTAAAATATCTTCCTAGAAGTATGGGTTGGAGCATTGTTAAGATAGAGAAATAGTTTTCAGCGATTCACCAATGCGTGGTACTTTATGATCAGCGCACTGTTAGCGCTTATCAACCGACAAACCGAAACGAGATCCTAGTGAAATTCGACTACAAGTGCACAGTGTAATCTTCTTTTCAAAGCACTTAGTTGAGACATCATTTTGAACTAGCTGACAATTTTTTAGCCCCTGCTTTCCGGGTACAGAAAGAAGATCCATAGTCGCGAATCAAGGACAATTTTTAGTCACCTATGACAATTTAGTCTCAGATTTTGTATCCTTGAAATCAGAAGTAAAAAAAGTAAAAAAAAAGAATCAGAAATAAATACTGATGGAACAAAGTACAGACTCTACGCAATCTATGTCTTGACATTGTCTTGCTAAAAAAAGAACGCACTTACTTAGAATTTACTTTTCGTACGTTAGAGAGTAAATCTCGACATCCCTGTACCTACCACTGGGCACAAAAATAAAATTGCAACACTCCTTCAAAATTCTACAAAACAAAGATCATAAATTTATTCCAAAATCAATCTTGGTATTGAATTAGCACAAGCAGTTTATCTTGCAATGTACATTGTTTATAGCTGGTTGGATTTGCCCAAGAAGAACCATTTTTCGTTTAATGTTACGATTGACTTCCAAAATTAAATCTTTCAAAGAACTCTTTATCAATTTTAGGTTGTTGCTTCAGCGTGTACGGATCTTGGTGCAATGTTTGCAAACAAAATTAAGTTTTGAAAAAATTGATGAATTGTTGATTAACCAATCCAAAGTCCAACTGCCAAGGTTTGGCATTTAACACAACTGAGAGCATAGGTCCAAATTATCTTCTTTAAAACGCTTATACCATTTACCATCCACGGTTTGACTCTCAGCATTAATTACTTCGTTTTTACTAAACCTTTCGTTACATCTTTCCTTCAATTATGACAGATAAAAAATGTAATATTTACATTTCAGGACTTTAATTAGTATTTATTTATACAAGGCCATTTAAACTATATTTAAACTAAGTATAAATAATATATATATATATATATATATATATATATATATATATATATATATACTTAGACTGTCACAAAAGTCCTCAGGTGGCCTTTAAAAACACACTAATATTTTACACACTAATATATTTTTTAAAAGTGCCGCAAATTCCAATCAAGAGGTTTTTAAACATGGAACCAAATAAATGTTGCCAACGTTGTTTTGTTCTTACTCAAAGTAAAAGAGGATTCTCTGCTTCAGAAATTCTTCAGGAACTTCAGCAGGCATGGGAAGACGCAAATCACCCAGCACTGAAAACTATTCAACAATGGTTGACTGATTTTAAAAAAGAAAAGCGGACGTCCTTCGACGATTCATCAAGAAGTGGCAGGCCGTCATTAATAGACGATGAAAAGATTAAAGCAGTCAAAGAAGTGTTTGATGGTACCAAGATTGATTCCGAGGCGTATGTGAACTTTGTTTATGACACCTGAGAAAAATGGCGAAAACTTAGATCTAACAGCATCAAGCTAAAGGAACTTAAGTGGTGGCATGATAATGCAAGACCTCACTCTAGCAAAGAAACAACTCTTTTTTTGAAAGAAGAAAAATTGAAAAAAAATATCAATCGCCCTATAGTCCAGATTTTAATCTGTGTGACAAATTCTTGTTTTCGAAAATGAAGAGAAGTTTTAAAAATCATGTTTTCAAATCACATGAAGAAATTGAAGAAGCTTGTAAATTCTTTTTTAATTCTTTATCAACAGAAACATTAAAAAATCAACTAGATAAACTTTTTAACTATTGTCAGTTGGTTATTGACAACAATGGTGAATATGTTGTTGCTTAAGAAATTTTTAAAATATTTTTTTTAAATAAATTTTTAAATTCGCTGCATCTAATTTTTTTTGTTGGTTAATAATAAATATTTTTTTGGTAAGTTTCAAATTTTATGCTTTGAAATTGTAGCACAGTATTTTTGACAGTCTGAATAATATTCAGTCCAAATTTGGTTAAATTTGGTAAAATATTAGTGTGTTTTTAAAGGCCACCTGAGGACTTTTGTGACAGCCTAAGTATATATATATATATATATATTAGGGATAAAAACAAGACGACGCGTTTCGAGATAATAAAAATCCCATCATCAGGTCACAAATTACACTACGCAAGTACACTATATGGTAGCTTGC
>MQRK01059647.1:0-10292 GCA_001938485.1 Girardia tigrina
TGTAAATATTTGTAGCCTTTTTCAATTCAAATTGTTTGTCTTTTAATACATAGCCTATGATATCTTGAATCTGTGATTGTTTTTCTGTCTTGTCAATTTTTGATTCTGAAGAGTCCAGTCTGTTTAAAACTTAAAGTCTGTAAAAACAAATTTTAAAACTATATTAAGCAATTTTCCTTTTGTTTAAATTGTAAATCATTATTATTTTTTATTAGCAATTTGTTTAATTACACTCATACCTCGCTATACGGCTTTTCGCTATAACAGCCTACTTTAATTATGGCACTTTTTCGATTTACGGCCTAGAATTTTTCGTTATACGGCCAAAAAAATTTTGAAAAAAGTGTGAAAAAAAACATTAATATATATATTTTCTAGGCCGTATCTAGGAACGTATCTAGGCCGTATATCGAGGTATGAGTGTAGTTGGATAATTTTATAAATATTTTAGACCATTTTTGAATTTGCAAAATGATTCGTCCAATCACATTAAATTATTTTAAAGGACACATGATTTCGTAATATGATTGAAGTTAATATTGAATAAACACTTTGTTTTTTGTTTTTTTAGTCATTTGAAATAATTTATTACTGCTACTTCATTATTGCGAAATTTATAAGTTTATTAATTACTGTACTAACTACAGTTTTGTTTTGTATATTTTCTTACGGAAGTGATCAGAATTGTGCATGTGTTTGTGGAATCATGTTTCTTTTGTTTGTTTCATTTTTATTGTCATCATATAAAATTCTTTTTATTTGTACAACAGTTTCTCTGGCCATGGAGAATCGAAATAATTCGTAAAAAGCTTTAAATTGATAAATTCTTCTAAAGCTACTTCCTCAAGTTTCAAATAACAAATAAAAAAAATTGCTTCGTTTAAAAAAAACTCCAAAAATAACATCATAATATTTGAACATAAGAATTTTAATTATTCTTATTTAAATGATAAATAATCTCTACATGGCAGGTATGTGAAACTTGCGGCCCTTTAAAGATATGGTTGCGGCCCGCATAAATGTTTCCAACTCTAAATTTTTTAAACAGATAAATTTATTCACAAAATAAAAAAAAACTAATGCAACCCCAGTAATGAGGAAAAGAAAATTGATCTATGAAAAACGAGTTTTTCATGAGAAATGGGAATCACATTAGTTTTGCATAACAGTTGACCTGAAGATACTCTGGTGACCAACAGTCATGGGCGTCGATAGAGATTTTTGCAGGAGGGGTAATATTATATTACAGAAATAAGTATGTATATAAAAAATGAAAAAAAACACTTCAATTTAAATATTATTTTATTTACATGAATCTTACCTGAATAAAAATTAAAGCCCTCCTCGGTCAATAGCAAACTCGTTAATTACACTATCCATGAATTTTGCCTTATTGTTCTTAATTATTTCCATGAGTACATTTAACATGCAAATGCCAGATAAACGGACATCAGACATAGTAGACCTCATTCAAGTTTTGACTCTTCGTAATGTACTAAATGATTTCTCTACTGTACACCTGGTTGTAGGTAACGTTATTAAAATCAAAATTCCATGACGGATTGCTGGAAACAAACTAATTTTTAATAACAAATCCAGAAAGTCCAAATTACATAATTCTTAATTTTCAGAGGAAGAGCACTTATCATTCCACATCATTGCTTCATTTTTGAAATTTTCGTTGTTGTATGAGTTTTTAAAAAAATGCGCAATGACTTCGAGGGGGATGGACCTGCGAGTTCATATCGAAATATTACGGTAGGGACGAGGGGGTCAGCTAATCGAAATTACTTAATAACCATTTACATTCTTTGCAAAAAAATTTGCTCTATAAATATTCAGACGCTTAAGTGTAATATTACAAATACTGTTTACGTGTTACTGAAAGCTGCCAAAAAGGTAAGTGGAAGTCAATAAAATGCTACATTAAAAAGGATGCATTAAAAAACTTATTTATGTTTAAAATCACGTTTTGAGGGGTTGAAATTTTTAAATTGTATTTTTAATTTAAATTGATAAGATTATAGCGATAGTCCCTGAGAGAGTCACCTAATATTTATGATATACTAATAATTATGATATACTACACGAGAAAGCGCAATAAAATTTTGAGAATTTTGTCGGGTCGCGAGTGACATTAAATATATTATCTGACATTATTCCAGTGGATTGCCACAAGTTTAATGGATAATTTTTGTAGAGGCACATAAGTTAAATATAATTTAATTTCCTCAGTCTGATTATTTAACTTTTTTTACAATTTTGACATACCAATCTATTAAATTCCAATCACACCGTTTTGCCAGAGTGACTGATTTATTTGTATGGTATGTTGGTTTTTTTTATTTTGTTGTATATTTGCTTTTGGATTTTTTTGTTGGCGTGTGTTATTATGGTTTTATTTATTTTTTTACGACTTGAAAAATATTTATTAACATATTTCATTTGGTCGGAATTTACACGCAGCAATGTCATAGAAAGAATACATGATTGAAGATTAATAACTGTATTTTTACTACAGAAACGTTTCAGATTGTAAATTTGACCTTCTGAACCTCAAAGAACTCTGACATTCGACATCAAAACAATATACCTGAGACTGGAAGATTTCATGAAAGGAATTCTTGACGCAATAATTATTAATGGAAATATTTTCACATTTATCTTCAAAATTTTGATGTCGTTTTTTTGATGAATCTCATCGAACGATACACATTCAATTTCGGATAATAAATAACAGAATATAGACAAACCGACTGAATAAAAGATAACATACAAATCGATAAAACCAAACAGATAATAAAGTGCTCAAATAACACAAACGTACGACTAAGAAAGTGTTTATTAATGAACTCAATTTGTTCATTACTCAGTCTCAACAACATCAAAGAAAGAACGAAAGAATGTGTGAAATTGCCGACAATGATCAACCAGAACGACACGATTATTATAGCGCTCACAGCTAAATTACTAAAAAAGAAAAGGGAAATGGACAAAAAATATCTCGTTAACGGAAAATGTGATGTTTATTAGTCCAATAATAAAATTGCCCGATCTTATCTGGCGAAATATAAATTAATATAATAACGCTAAATTAAAATGTAAAAATATAAATCAATAAAATAAATCAATCAAATTTAAAAAATACTTGACGACAAAGATTGAAATACGTTGGATTTCGCTTATCTAAATTACTTATCTAAAGTGACTTTATTTTTTTATTTTTATTTGGCAACTTTGACGAATTTATTTTTTTTTTGAATTATTTTTAAAAAAAATAAAAATGTTGATGAATTGCATGAACAAAAAAATAGATGAGCTGTCTGTCTTTTATTGCCATTGGTTGTCGTTGCCAAAGATTCCAACTGATAGAAATTATGTTTGAAATTTTCAAAAAAATCCTAATACTCTTGTATTTACTCGTCCAACGAGTTTCACAAAATAAAGGTATGTTTGGAATTAAGGATTTTCTTAATAAACTGCCACGAAAGAAAATGATTACAGCTTTAATAAATGCTATAGTACTTCGAATCTCAGTAACTACATTGAGATCATTGACTACTAAAGTCAGCCTGTGAGAGGCATAATGAGCAAAGGTAGCTTTAACATATTTTTTCTAATAATTGCTTGAACCCAATTATCTTTTCCAGCCATGTTAGAATATCCATCTTAACCCTGTCCTAATAATTTTTCAAGATTAATTTTGAATCAAAGATTTTGAATTGACTTAAAATTGAATCGACAATCGCAGAAGCATTCATATTTTTTTAAAAGAGATAAATCCTATAAATTATTTTTTTATAACATATTTTCCTTCAATTTTATCAACAAATCGTACATTTATTATAGTTGTTCATTTCCTGATATATCTCCAGTTTCATTCACTAAAAGTGAAAAGTCAATGGAGTTATTGTCAGCTGAAACAATATATTTGCAAAGGATATTTTCGCATATATTAATTAGTTCATTTTGCGGCATGTTAAAGGTATAACGTGCGTTACAAGCAGCATTTTCGAAACGCTTTTTAATGCGTTATCACCGGCCTCTAGTCAAAAAGAAAACAAATCTTGCACATTTCCCACATCACTTTTCTTTTAATTCATACCACAAAATATTTTTGATGATAAAATTGGATATAATTTGTTTATATTCTCCAAAAAAGTTGTTCGTATAGAATCATCAAGTTGACATAAAATATCATAATTTACATTCAGAAAAGTTTGAGCATCTTGTTGAGATCCTTTGTGCCACTTAGATTGAATATGGCGATTAGCACATTCTTGAAAATGTTTATACTTCGAAAAAGCCGACGTAGTAAATACACCTTGAAAACCACGATAAACGCTTTGTGGAAAAACCGAACACAATAAATGCAAAGGGCTGCTTTTAGTTTTGGTTAATAAGCCAACCATAGCGAGTACTGAGAAAGCCAAGTATGCCTAAAACTTCGATTCTTTTTCAATTGTGTGTTCTTTGCAATTGTAATTTTCTGTTGGTTTGAAAAAATTCTTCAATAACTGATGTTCAGAAGAAATAGGCTTTGATTTTGCATCAATATAAAATCCAATATCACAGTTAATGTCAAATTCAGTGCTGTGTGACAGTTGCTTATTAATATTTTCGTCATTAGACACAGATTTAGAAGTAATTACCTGTTTGTAATTACTTTTCGCTAACTTCCTTTTCTTGCTGCAACCAGATTCACTCAGATCTGAATTCGGAATTAAAAATTTCCTATATCAATTACGTCGCCAAAAACAAAATATATAATATTACAATAATATTCTAAAAAGAAAATTAAAAAACCAAAAAAATACTTACTGATAATAGCGATTTTAAAAAAGTCCATTTCTAAAAGTTATTTAAACAAAGATAATTAACATTATTATACAATTTATACCAAAATTAATAATGCTAAAAATTTTACATTTTAAACTGTATGACAGTTCGAGATAGGGCACCCCCAGATGAAAATTTCATAAATATAAAAAGGAAATTTTATGCTCTATGTAGTAAACTTGCTATTACAGTACTCTTTGAAAATTTTGAAGTATTATTGTTGTCATAATGCTATAATTTAACAATTAATATTTATGATAAATTAAAGAATTCAAAATAAATTAAGAATATTCGATTTTCCATGTGGGGGGGGGGCAACTTCCCCCTTGCTCATTGGTGCAGGCGCCCATGTAAAAGTAAAATAAAAATCGATTGTTTTATCGATACGAAAATTAAAACTCATGCAGTGATATGAATTTTAAACCATAAGCACGTATGGTAACGATTGTCGGATTAGTTGTTATCTTTTGTCGTAAACCGAAAATACTATTCGTGTATATCGATAAAACTAAGTACAAATCAATTGTAAATAAATCAACAAAAAAGGTAATTCAACAACAACAATGGCTATCGAAAAATTCCCTCTCAGTCACCATTTCGATTTATCGATTCCCATCCCCACTTGTCATCATCGGCCGTTATCAGTAATTACAATAACAATAAAAATAATTCAACAAAGCCCAACAATCGATTCCTACTCGACGATTCTCTCCGGAGTTTGATTAATAATTCTAATTGGATTACAAACTATTCGAACACCGACACTCTGTCTTCTATCAATCTTGTAGACAATCAGAACAATTATCACGTCGTTAATTTCTCAAAAAAGAAATCAAAATATCAGCATTTATATTATCGATTTTGCCAATTATATAACAAAACAACTTTATTTCTGTTCACTGTGACAGAACACATTTGTAACCCTTTCTGTTAGTTTTATATTTTTTAATATAGTTTTGTCTAATTAAAACTAGTTAATAAATCAATATATCGTGTACGTTTATTTGTCTGTTAGCTCCTTTAGATAGTTTTAACCAGTGCATTTTTTGTAAAAAAAATAGGTGCCGGTACTAGGGTGAGCACATTTCTGTTCTGCCATTCAGGGATGCTATTTTTGAAGTGGACGAACGAGAGTGCCGAAGGCACCTGAGCGCGAGCATCGAAGACGCTAAGCTGCTCGCGATTAGGGGTTCTGGGGTGGAGCCCCAGCCGCCAACGCATTTTCAGGCATTTGGATTAAAAAAGGAGCTCGTTTTTGGACCATAAAAAACTAATTTTGTCAATTGTATTTTTCAAAAAGAAAAAAGTAAGCGAATTTTAAAAAATCATGTTTTTTGCTTGTAAATGGTAAAAACTAAAAAGACTGGTGATGCAGGAACATTATATCAAGCCGAAAAGAAATCAATAATCTTCTTCATTTTTAAAGTGGGATAAATTAATTAAATATAATTTTATAAATCAATTAATTATAAATTTTTAAATTTGCTCTTTTAATGTTTTAAATTTAAATTTGTTTTATTTTAAAATTTCTATTCATTGCGTTTAAAAACAAGCGTGAACTTATTAATAATAATGATGTCACATTACGCGCGTTTTTATAAATAATGTGGCTGCCTAAGCTCTTTTCAGGTGACGGATACGTTTTCAATGTGGATATATAATTTTTGATGGCTAAATAACTTGCACGGCGTTAATAACGAACACGACCTTAGTATGAGTTATACGAAGTATGTACTAATCGGTACGATGCGAATATTATATTATACTACGGTAGACCATTTTTTAAATTAGTTTTTTTAGTGTGTTTAAGTGTTATAGATGTAATTTTAAAATTTTAAATTCCGATTTATCATAAAATTATTATTATGAAATATGAATAATATAAAAATTTAAAAATATACATTAAAAAACGAAAAAAAATATATTTTTTTATTTTTCATCACTTGAAAAAGGTGCCGGTACGCTGTACCGGCGCGTACCGTCACAAAAAAAGTATTGGTTTTAACAATAAAAAATTACATTTATTAATTAACATTTGAAATATCTGTGGTGTAATATCTCCACTAACAATTAATAAATAAATTTATTATTATTATTATTATTACATGTAAATTTATTAATATTATCATAAATGTATTCATTACTATTATATTTGCATTAAAATTTTTATTATTATATTAAAATATGTATTTATTATAAGTAAATTTATCTGGGAAAAGAAAACTGGAACAACGTCTATTGGATAAAAGATTACAAAAGAAAGAATTTTGTAAGATAATTTTATTTTTATCAAACTCTCATCTACTTTCTGTGATTAAATTCCTTCATTGTCAGTTTTTGTCCAATTATTATTTTTATTTATTGCTGATTAAATTTATAATATTAAATTATTTTTATTTTACCCTTTTACTAAAAACTTTATAAAGGGATTCACACCACATCTTTGAACACAAAAAAATTTTTAATATCATGATATACAGAACAAAATAAAATGTTTTAAACTGTACTTAAATTTATTTTTTATTCATATATAATATTAATACTTATTATACATTATAATTAAAAAAGAAGTATTTAAATAGATAAAATTGTCGTTTGAATAAAAAACGTCATTTTTATCAACGGAAATTGTCCAAAAATACCATCAATTATTACAATATGATCTGATAAAAATTTTCGTTTTATCAAAGTCTTCATGGTTAACCAAAAGAAAAATATATTAATTTAGATAAATTGATCTGCATTTTATAATTTACATCTGTCAATAATATTCATTCTTTTTGTGTTATTAATTCTTCTTTCTATAAAAAAGAAATATTTATCTTTTGATCTTTTCTCAAATCGTTAATTTTTTCTTTGTTTAAACTGCCTGAATAATCAAGACAAAAATTACAATTTTTCTTTATTTAAAATTAAATAATTTTATTAAAAATAAAAAAAATATTATAATAATTTAATTGTTTTAAAATTAAAATTTGATGTCAATGAAAAATTTATAATAAATAATATTAATAATATAAATTAAAAAAATTAAAATATAAATTTTGACAAATTTAAATCCGATTTATGATAGAAATGTTTCATAAATATTTAATTAAATTTTTATTTATTAAAATATTTTAACGTTGAAAATAAATATCTAATTGCAAAAAATTAAATAATAGAAAAAATATTGTTTTTTTTCTAAAATCTCCTAAAAATAATATTTTCTTCTAAAAGTTAAAAAAAAGATTTCTGTACAAAAAAATAAAATACTTTTTTTGTATAAAAAATATTATTCTCAAAAGCAATTAAGATAAAATAATTTTTGCTTGACTTTTTGAAATTAACTTTATTTCTTTTACAATGTATTTGTAATATTTTATAAAAAATATTATTATTATATATTATTTTATATATATTAAGTTTCTATTTTTTAAAACATTATTATCAAATCATAATATTTTTCTTGAAAAAATAATAATTTTGAAAAGTTCGTTAAAATTAAAAAAATTCCAAGCCAATCAAAATTTATTAATTTCGATGGTTTAACCGTCATTGTCAGAATTACTTATATTTTTATAAATTTACTTATATAGTGCAGTTAATGATTATGCAATCAATACGTAATCAGTACATCATTAAAAAACATTCAACAAAGTTGTAGAGAGTGCAGTTTGAACGTTAATTTTAGGATCCAAAGATCTTGTATATAACGCTGTTTATAAGAATGTTTCCATCGACCAGGTTCAATTACTTGAGCATCACGATGTTATTTATTTATCCATTAGATATCTTCATCAATTTCAATCGCTTTGCTAATACTTTTTGTGGCTTCTTTTCAGTGCTGATAATACGATTATGGATGCTCTTACAATAAATTTTTAACATTTATAAAGAAGCGCAATACAAATTACAGTCTACACAGACTCGACTTGAAACAATTTCGCTGATAGAAGGACAATATGTATTGTAAGGAATATTCTGACTGAAAATGCCTGATTTTGAAATAAATTCGTAGTCTTTGTAGCACTCTCTTAATATACACTTTATACACTAATGTAATCATAAATAATAAAACAATAAATCATGAAAAAGTCATACTGCAAATTTTATCATAGATTACATAAAAATTTTAGTATTTGATACAATTGATTTTTATCTCAGAAAATCTTTATGACGTCACAAATTAACATACCACCCTCTCCCCAGTCACAAAATGACACAAACTTCTAGACCCCCTCCCCCCTAAAAGTGTGACATAATTTATGAACGGCCCCTAATAAGAATCAAACATCTTGGGATTATTTAATCATTTGGAAGGATTAATTTGTTGCCTATCATGAGCCAGCATATGAATATTTCAAATGAGAGTGATTAATCCTTGGCATTTACCAAAGTAACACAATGCGTGTTCGACTTTTATATCAAATATATTTGTATCATGCAACCGAATATAAATAATTAACCATTTCAAAATACTTGTGAGCTTCTTTTAAAAAATGAAGAGTCTCGTAAACCATTTTGAATTGCTCCTCAGTCAATTGAGCCACAATTTACAAAAAATTATAATCCGATAAATTAAATTGACATAACTCATCTACGAGCAGTGTTCACGAATTCAACTTCATTTTATTGAACAATAATTCCAATTCATTGAAATTCGGTTTGGTGATTTTAGGGGCAAAAATAACGAATATTTAATTTTCGAAATTATTTTCCTTAGGAATAACTCTAAGATGATATTTCTAGAGAGAGAGAATTGGACCGTTAACAATTTTAAATTTTAAAACTCAAAAGCTATTTTTTAAGACTCCATTTTAACATCTCACAAACAATTTCTTTAAGAACGATACATATAAACACAAGATGTTCTCTAAATTTCCAGATTTAGTAGTTTTTGTTCATGGTTGTGTTCTGTTGAAAACTCAGATGAAGAAATTTTTAAAAGTTTTATTTAATATCAATAATATAATATGTAAGCAAGTTTAGCTTATGTAAATTTTTGAGAAAAACTTTTTCAATTTTTTTGCACAAACCAATAATATCAAAATAAATTAGAAATATAAATATACAGGGTGCGGCAGCTATTTGAGAACAAAATGACATAAAGTTCAAAAAATGAATATACAACAGAAAAATAACATTTATTACAATTTAAAATTTTACATATATTAACACGTACATAAAGGACTACATCATTCAATGAAACCGCCATTAGCGGCAATAACGGCCTCTACACGTCGTCGAAACCGACTGTAGGCAGTAATTAGATGGGTCTTTGGAATGTTTGTCATTGCATCCACTATAGCAGATTTGAGAGCTGTAATGGTGTTATGGGAATGACTATTGGTATCTCTCTCAACTACGCCCCACACGTAAAAGTCCAAAGGATTGACATCTGGTGAGCTAGGAGGCCAAACATTAGGTGTCACGTGGTCGTGAAAATTATCGGCCATCCATTCTTGGGTTGT
>MQRK01059765.1:0-14027 GCA_001938485.1 Girardia tigrina
GATTTTCTTTTATTATATAATTTTTAATTTTTTAAAATATTTAATAAGCAAATTAACATAAAAATATTTTACCATTTAAATTAAAAAAATAATAAACTATTCAGGCGAGATAAAAATTTTAAATTAACCCCTCATAATAATAATTTTAAATAATAATAATACTAATAAACAATAATAACAATAATAATAGTAACCTTTATGAAACAATAAATAATACTAAAACGATACATGTTGTATAATAATTCCTTTTTACTCCCTAGTAACCACCCTAAGTCTCTCAGCACTGAGCTCAAACAAAAGAGAAGTTATGAAGGGATTAACTAACATTTTTTCTTTTAATTTAATATATATTTTATAATTTCTTTTCAGGAAGGTTAAGTATTAATTTTTAAAATTTTGTTTGTATATTTTATTTCAAGACCCTAACATATGTAAATGTTTTCAAGCCGTTTTCATCAGTTAGTGAGCAATTATTTTGTTTCTGTATTTGGAATGTTTCTAATTTTCTTATTTCAGCCGATTTACTGTTTTTTATTTTTATTAATATGCTCTTTAATAAAGCCTTTTATTAAGCTATTATTGATTTGACTGTTTAGCTTGTGTTTATTGCTGTTATGTGGATAGGAATTGTGTTGCTTTATCATGTTTCTGATTGACCTGAAATTGAGAGTGCCAGCCAAATTTTCTATTATATGATAACCAAAGTAATTTTGTAATGAAATTAGTTTTTCATTCAAAATTCATCACCATTTTCTTACACGTGTACATGATTAGGGAAACGAATGACAAAATACGATAATAATTGAAAAATCTTTATTTTTTAGTTAAATGAACCTTTCTCAAATAAACTTATGCTTTGGTTGTTGTTAAAACACAATATTAAAAATCTTTCAATCATAAATTAAATAATATTTTCTTTGTAAATGTATTTTATTATTAAATCAATTTTACAAATATATACAAATAATTTCATAGTTAATACAACTATGTGCAAAGAAATCTTATCTCTTCACGTCGGTCAAGCGGGAGTACAATCCAGCCACGCGTTATGGGAATTGATTTGCATTGAGCATGGAATAGGAGCGGATGGAATAATGAGAGAGAGTCACGATAAATATCAAAATCCCGGAGAAAATATTAGTGCGATTTTTAGTGAAACAAAAAACTCCAGATATGTGCCACGAGCAGTTTTGATGGATTTAGAGCCGACAGTTATGGGTGAAACACTTAGTTTTCTCTATATACCTTTTCATGGATAATAGTGTCGAATTTATATATGTGAAACTACAGGGTTGTACAATGGACACGCCTTGGGATTTTTTAAAGAAATGGAATACGTATTTCAAAGACAAGCATTTTGATATAAAACAAGTGGGAATAGGTGTATATTAAAATACCTTCAAACGGGGTAATTTCGAACTTTTCAAATTTCGTCCTTTTAACTATATGTTTGGGATAGCTTTAGTAAAATCGTACCGGCTTTAATTCTAAATGCAATATCCTCTATACATTGTAAAAAAATAAAAGAAAGCATATATATTTTGAATATTTCCCTAGCAATAATGAATATACAATGTAGTCCAAAAATACTTAAATAAATACCCGACAATACTTTTTAACCTCTAGGCATGAATGTAATGGCTGAGGGTGGTAAAAATCCCTGCTGCAATACTTTGACATTAGTTTTATATCAAATCAATCGATTGCTTTTATCTTCCTTGTATAATTCGATGTACTTTTAGATGAGTTGATTACGAACAATGAGGGAAACATCAAATAAACGATGCTATAATCCTTTTTTTGGAGTGATAAGACATTTTAAGTTATATTTTCTAACTTTTCTTTACTGTAGAAACACAAAAAGTAACAATGTACTACAAAAAGTTATGAGTTTAAAATAACAACATTAATGATATACAAAATCTTATAGATGCACCCATTTTCTATTTTGTGAGGGTCGTGTTTTTCCGTTATCATTCGGAACTGGTCAGGGAAAAATAGGCAATTATGGGATATTGCTTTCTTCACTATCTTCATCTGAAAAAAGACAAATAAATATTGATAGATGAAGTCAATTCATCAATGGTTCTTACCCAATGTAGGAGGATGTGAAGAGGAGGCCGGTTTTGATTCTTCATCCTCATCTTCGATACTGCAGTACATATCTTCGAATGAAATGCTTTTGCCGGTAATTCCATATAATTTCTTATTTCTCTGCTTTGCTTGTACGATAATTTCTCCCATGAGTCGACGTTCTAATGTTTTGAGATCAGCCCGTGAGATGAACTGATGAATTTCGTCTTCGACAGGTCATATTTGCTGTAAAACGTTCTCTGGACAAAGTTGGAAAATGCAATACTTTCAAAACCTGCTCATAATATTTGCAGCCGAAGTAGGACTCATTTTGATCAGCAAACTATGTAAAATGTGTGGGTATCACTCTTTTGGGAGTGCTTTGAAACTTTGACCTTTCCCTTCTTTCCAATTTTCTTTTACTTGCCACCAGTATTTCTTGATTGACCCAAACATAACTACATCAAGAGGCTGACAGGCCGATGAAACTATTGGGTGGTAGGTATGCGAAATTTATATTATTGACCTTACACTTAGCAATCATTTGATAACTGAAGTGAGACTGTAAATAGTCACAAATTATGAATTTTAGTCCTGGAGATACTAGTCTGAAGTATCGAAGAATAATTCTTTCAAACCAGTCCGAGAAGCAAGTGGTATAAAATCAGCCATAATTCGATCTGTTATAGCGTGTTTCCTTTGTACCAGCTTGTATCCATTGATCGTAAAGATGATGTGATTTATACACGACATTAAGTAGGAGCATATTTCCCATTGCAGAGCAGGACACCATAAGCGAAACGGCTGTCTTGGAACTGTTGATCACGCATTGAGAACGTTTTGCAGAATTTATTTGGAAAATGCATTTCTTTCCTGTATCACCATAGAAATTCGTTTCGTCGAAATTAATTAATTGAGTTGCGGGTATATTATGTATGGTTTCTCGAAAATGATCCAAAAAGGTTGTACTACCATCATTCTATAACTTTTGACCTTGGTACTAACGTTGCTGAACATGTTAGTTACTAGAAAATTTCTCCGACGTTTTAACAATCCTGTAATCCAGTGCATTCCGCGGAGATTGTTATGAAATCTGGAAAAAATTAGTTCAGAAAATCATTAAAAAGGTGACGAATGTCCATGTATTCAACAGGAGAGTCCCAGTCTGACAAAGTTGAAATGTTATGAGCAACTACCTCTTCTTCATATTTCATCAATGCAGTTTGACCACCAAGCTGTTTATGATTATTTTATGAACATGCTTCTGATAATGTCGATTTCGGTATGTTCAGTTCCTTTGAAACACCAGTAAGACGTCCTCAGTTAGCAACAAGCTCTTGACAAATCTACCGGGGAATATTTTCGTCGCTTAGATATACCGCTCACATATTTGTACTTTCAAAGTATAAGTGGTGCTAGAATCTAAAAGTGATCCCAATCATGAAAATGTCACTTTACCAAATTTATTCAAATTCCAATGAAACTTACCGTTGAGAAAATCATTGACGCAAGAAATTAAAACAATCATAGGTGACAGTTCTTCCTAATATTTCATGACTAGACAGTGAGACAAATCTGTTGAAGCAACATTACGTCTATAATGCCCAAGCGGCCTTTTTGACCACAAGGCAATCTTAAACCGCACACATTTCCCAATAATAGTTCCTATCAATTTGATTTTTTGCCACTTCTCCTAACTTTACTGGATATTAATAATATGAATAGGATCTTGAAAAAATCAAGTCTTCCTTTATAATATATTTTTTCGATTTTAAACCGTCTTTATCCCCAATACCTGACCCAGGATCTTGGACTTTTCAGACGTGCGAATAATCACTGATATGTTTATTTTGCGTTGATTTCTGAATTTTATATTGAAGGTTTTCAATATTTTCGGAAGTGATTTAAGTTCTATGAATGTTAACACTATGACAAACTATGGCAGATTAAATACTGCGATATTTTAAGCATAATTAAATCAAATTAAATTAAATATGATCAATCAAAACCTTTTCAATGAATAATTATAAAAAAACTGCATTATCCAATAACTTTTGAAGGGGTTTTTGTCCTAGGAAGTTTATGTCCTGTTACATGTTCGAACTATAAAACCAAATTTAAAAATAATCACAATTCGTTCACAACTTAAAAAATTCTTTCGAGGGATTTCTCATTTGTCTCGAAATTCCGAGTTGCTTAATTTGATCGAAATTGAATATTCGCTGTATGCATGGACCTTTTTAAATATATTATAATTCCATTTCTGTAAAAAATTGCATTGTGTACCCATTCAACAACCTTTTATAAAGTCTAATTATTTAAATTTCCTGGTAATTTACAGATAAATATATAAAATTTAATAAAACTTTAAAGTAGGCAAATCTTTGATCCAAAACGATTGATAAAACCTTTTTTGAATATTTTACAAAATTCATTTTGTTCTCATTCCTTCAATATTTTCAGGCATTCATGTTATCATCAGATTTTTTGTATCTATTTTACTTCTTCCGTTTTTGTTATTAAATATTCGATAATCAACTGCTTGTAATGTTAGGAGGGTCTTCTTTACATGTCATTAGCATAATAATTTACGACATATCATTTCTTTCATCCCATGAAATCTAAAGCAAAAACTGGCCGCATATATACAAGTCAAAACATTTCACGTATAAGCCTGTTCATAAACTAAGTCGCAGCTATGAAGAAGGTAATGAGTTAGGCTTTGACCGTGACAAAGAAATAAAAGGTATTTGATATAAATGACTTTAAAAAGTTATAAGTATTGTATTATAAGACAAAACGCGCGCTCTAGTTATTTATTATTTAAACAAATTCTAATATTCGATAATCATTAATTATTAACAATGCCACATATCTCTACTTCTCATTAATAAGATCGGAAATTGGTCACTCATATCGATTCGGTCTTTTAATACTTTACCGTGGTCGTAAACTCATGTTCTTTCTTAGATTTTCACTTTCCATTTCAGGAGACTGATTCCTGATGTCTTCTTTCGATTCAATTGATGTTTCTGCATTGATAATCGGGGATAACTGATCGTTTGACGCCAGTTGCGGCTTTCCTTCTTTTCTTATCCATGCTGCATTTCGTCCTTGATGTATTATGAATTTAGGTTTTGTTGGGGATTTTCCTGAATATGCAGTGGAATATTGTATTATCTCGTTTGTATTGAAGTTTGATACAATTGGTTGTCGAAGTGTTCTTCCCTTAAGTAATTGGGATGTGCTCTTTCTGGTGGTATTATTGATAGTGTTCCTCAAATTGAGTAAAAGTCTATCAAGGTAATTATCAAACAAACCCATTTTTTCATCCCACGATGTTACTGCTTTTTTGATTGTTTGTACCGCGCGTTCAGCTCTTCCATTTGCTCGTGGAGGGTACGGCGGAGAATGAGTTAAATGACATCCTTCGGTTTTTGTCCAAATCTTCAATCTATCTGAAATGAATTCCGGACCATTATCTGAAACTATGGTATTTGGTACTTCAAATCTTGCAAATACTTTCCTAAAACACTTGATCACCATTTCAGCTGTTTTGTTCGTGCAATTAAACGCCTCTATCCATCGGAAGCCAGCATCTACTATAACTAAAATATTCCTCTTGTTTATCTGAGCCCAATCGACGTGTAATCTAGTCCATGGTTTGGTAGAAGCCCATTCAAATGTTTCATCTTGAGTTTGGAGTCTTTGTTGCATACAAATATTGTATTGTTGGATCTAATGTGTGACATCCTTATCCATATGTGGCCACCACGCACCTTTCTTCAATTTGTTAGCTATTGAATTGATGCATTGGTGTGTATCATGGGATTTACAGAAACATTCTTTTCTTAATGGCTTCAGAATAAACATTATAATGTGAAAGTAAATAATACCATTTTCAATTGTTAAAGCCTTATTAGTCCGTTTAAATGGTTCTTCCCCTTTAGTGCATTCTTTACAATTTCCGGATTTAATTTCTGTCTTGATTTTTATGATTATTGGATCATCATCCGTTTCCTTCTGGACTATTGTCATATCCATTTTCTCTCGCTCGAAGTCTTCACAGCAGCTAAAACTCTTTCATCTTCGATTTCCACTATTTTAAGGTGTGACAAAGCGTCTACGTCTGGGATACGTTGAGTTGGTTCATGTTGTATGGAGTAATTAAAAGCCATGATAGTTATTGTTCATCGTGAAATTCTTGCTGAAGCCGTTTTTGGAATTTCTTTATTGTACCCGAATAGAATTTCTAAAGGTTTATGGTCTGTGACTAATGTGAAGTGACGAACAAGGAGGAATTGACGTAGTCGTTGAACAGTCAAAATAATTACCAATTATTTTTCAATGTTGGAGTAATTCTGTTCTGCTTTCGATAAACTTTTTGACACATATGACTGGGTGTCCTTCTTGAGTCATATATCCGACAATTTGTTGCTTAGAAGCATCTGTTGTTACTGTAACTTCCTTCTCTTGACCATGTGGTTTCACCAGAGGAGTTGATGATAATTCTTGCTTGAGTTGTTCAAATGTTCATTGTTGTTTTGAATTCCAAATAAACTCTAGTGATTTTCTTCGTAGTTCGTTCAGTGGCCTTACTTTGGTTGCTATTGGGTTGTTGTCACGTTGTGTCAATGCCGAGAATGCGCATGAAGTTACAGTGATGATCATCCGTTGCATCGGTGAGTTCCTTTTGATGTCTCGTGATGTTGATGAGTGGCGAGTGATGGAGGTGAATAAATTAATACACATGCGCTCGGGTAACAATGTAGTTCTCTGGAACACAACGGAACAAGAACCGGTTAAAAAACAACGCTTTTACCCGTATGTGATGGTGTTTGTAATGAAAATTTTAGGCTGCCATGTAGCCCGATCGAATCGACCTTTATCGATGGATCGATGGATCCGAGATATTTCGACTGTATGTCGGTTGTCGCTCTATCGATACAATCAATCGTCGCCGTGTCGACGTTAATGAAAAAAACATAAGAAGATAGAAGTTAGTTTTATAGAAGTTTGTTTTTTAGAAGAAGATAGTTTTACTTTTAGTATATCACATTCAGACATCTCTGTTGTTTACCAGTCTTTTTTAACGAATTCTTATCTTATGTAATCATTTTTTATAATGCTTTTCTTTAATTATTTAATTAGTTAAGAAAAAATGTTTTTTTTAATAAATCGTTTTTGTGTTCGCTTATTTTCGTTCGCTTTCTAATTGGAGCAATAATAAGTTATTTTAATTTTTTTTTCTAAATTGATGAGAAAAGAAAATTTTATTTATGAGTTTTTTTATTGATGATGGATAAAATTTGTTAACGGCAATATTTATTTGTTAAAAAATTTGTGAATAATGAGAAAAAGAATGTAATTAAATGATGAGATTATTTATTTGTAGTGAGATTACAAAAGATAACAACAGAGTTGAATTGATTTGAAATGTTGCAATCTGAATGAGGTGGTTTTGTTAAAAACTGGTCACTACATTACATAATGGGGAATAAGGCGTCCGAAAAAGTTTGTTAATCCCAAAATGATTCTAATTCTTTAATATTTTTTGGTTTTTCATATTGTTTCACCTTGTTTGTTAATGTTTCACTTAGTTGTATGCTGTCTCTTGATATCTTAAATCCAAGAAAAGTGATTTCTTAAGTGATGTTAATACATTTCTGTGGATTGATAGTTACGTTTTTTCTTTAAGTCGGTTCTGTATGCATTCAAATGCTTTGTCAGTGATGCCTCAGTCTCGGCGTGGATCAAAATATCATCTTGATAGCAAATGTATCCTTTTTACCCTTGAAGTATAGATTCCATTGCGGCCTGGAAGATTGACGTGGAGTTTTTCATTTCCATTTGTAGCCTTTTTACTTTGAATAAGCCCATCGATGTGTTGATTACCGAAAATTCGTGTGCCTTTTCATCTAGAGGAATTCGCCAGTATGTTGAATGGAGATCAATCTTTGCAAAAATTTTGATTTCGCCATGTTGTCGAACACTTCATCCGTACATGGTAATGGATACGCGTTGGTTAATAATTTCTCGTTCATATGTACTTTATAATCAACGCACATTCGTAATTTTCTGTCGTGTTTTCTAATCCATACCACCGGTGAATCATTTTCCACGCTTTCGTTTCCGCAACTTTCGATGATTCCCATATTTTCCATATCGTTTGAACTTTTCGGAAATTTCTTTAACATATGCCACGGGAACCCTGCGTGCGGCACAGAACATATTTTTACAGTCATAATAATTTATATATTTTAATATAAGTTATGAAACAATTTTAAATTAATTTTAAAATATATTTTTAGTTTTAATGTGAAAATTATTTAATAAATTTGCAAGATTTTAAAAATTGAATCGGAAAGAATTTAATAAATTAATTTGTGGCGAGATAATTAAATTAACAGAAAAATTGTTTAAATATGTAAATTGTTGTTATATTAATAATTTTGGTGTTAAATTATGAGTTCTAAATTTGAAAATAATGAAAGTGGCATAAACGCTACTTACAATCTCATTGGTATCCGATTGTTCATGTGTGTCTAAATTGTGTTGATTACTGAATTTCGTCCGGCAGACTTTGGATAAATGATTTGATTTTCCACAATATGGGCACTTCTTTCTGTATGCCGGACATGCTCCCCTTCGATGTATAAAACCGAAATATTTACAGCATGACTTATTCAACTTTAAATTTTGAAGTGCATTGATAGAATTATTGTTAATTTCCGTTGCTATCAAGGCTTGAACTTGTTTCCAGTTCTGACATGTTGACAAAAGGTCGTCCAAAGTAGCATCTTTGTTGGCTTGATTGATTTCCAGAATTCGTAATTTCATGTTCGGGTCTCTAAGTTCAGCTGAGAATTTTAGCTTGATCATTTCTGCTTCAGGATCCGTGGCTTTTCTTAGATCTTGAAATTGATATTTTTTGCTAATCCTTTCAATTTTTAAAAAAAATCAATTTCGGATTCATTCGGTGCTTGATAAGTGGATAAGAATTTGATCCTTTCCACCACTAAAAGACGTTCCTTTGGTTGAATGAGTGCCATAATTGTTCGTTTAATATCCTCGAACTTCATTTCCGGTAGCGATTTAGGGACGGCTGCCGATTTCAATTTTTTCAAGGCTTCGAATCCGCACATGCTGAGAAAATGATATGTTATTTCGTATTCTTTTTTTGCCTTCTTTGTCTTTATCTGCGGCTTCTTCCACTCTCATTTTCGCTTAGAAAGCCATAATCCAACATTCCGTTTCGTCTTCGTCTTTCAAATTGAGAGGTGAGAAAGCTCGTGACACCATTATTGTATTATAAGACAAAACGCGCACTCTAATTATTTATTATTATTTCAAAAAATTCTAATATTCGATAATCATTAATTATTAACAATGCCCCAATAAGTTGTAATGAAAGGGAGGATAGGGGGTTAAAAACAGAAAAAGATGGATTTACTTTATGAACATACTCTAATTATTTACAATAAAGGATTCCTTGATCAAGAAAGTACTAATAGTTACACAATGTACGCATAAACTGCATTTATTCATATATTGAGTCAGAAGGATTTTTTTTTGAACAATTATTTCCTTAAGAGAACCTAAGGGTAACTATCGTGCTTGAATGCCTTTCAAAAAAGTAAAATTGTACAAACGATTATTTATTTTAATGGCCCAAAATGTTAAAAAATTAATTTAAAGTCTTATAAATTTAAAGTTTAAAATCAAGTTCTCAAAGATCAAGAAATAAATTAAAATAGATTATTAAATTAAAATATAAATAATAAAATTTTAAAATATTAATCAAACGAAAATTTTGAAAATCCGTTGAAAAAGTATTAATTAAAATTTTTTAATTTAAGATAAAATTGTAAAAAACACATAACTTTCCAATTTTATAAAAAATCTTAAAATTCAGAATAAATAATTATTCATATATTAAAATCGGTATATATTTATATTTATATTTAAAATGTTGATATCTGGTTTATGCAAATCGAAAATATTGTTCCTCATAAATTTGTTTAAAAATTGTTATATTGATGTATTAATAAAAAAAGTTACCATGAATTATGATTTTAATCTCGAACCCAATAAGCAGCACTTTACAATGTTGTCCCGGGTGGGGTGAAGACTTGCCACGATACTATATGTTTGATATTTTTAAAAATGTTATCAACGTACTGTAATATAAAATAATTTTATTATTAATAATTATATTATTCTTTATTTTTAGATGAAGTAAGAACTGGTGCTTACCGCCAGTTGTGGAATCCATCCAATTTAGTAAACCAAAAAGAAGATGCAGCCAGTAATTATGCAAGAGGATATTACACGAGTGGAAGATTGTTTCTTGCTATTGTTACAGACAGAATTAATAGAGAGATTGAACGATGTGATAATTTAGCTGCTTTTGAAATCGTTCACTCTTTTGCGGGAGGAACTGGGTCTGGATTTTCGTCTTTATTGGGAGAGAAATTAAGTGATTCTCATGGAAAAGTTTTTAAATTTAGTCTTGGCGTATTTCCATCTCCTAGATTGTCAGAAATCATGGTTGAATCATATAATACAGTTTTGCACACTCATACAACAATCGAAAACGAAGATTGCGTTGTATTGTTTGATAATGAATCTTTATTTAATAAATCCCTTGACAAATTGAGAGTTTCTCAACCTACATTTTCACTAATGAATCGACTTATTTCTCAAATGTTTAGTAGTATTTCGTTATCACATAGATACAATTTCTTTGGATCCCAACATGCAGATGTAACAGAACTACTGACAAACCTTATTCCTTATCCTCGAATTCATTTTCCAATCATGTCTTATTCTCCTTTAATAACTTATGATCAGCAGCAACATGAAATATTTGACTGTTCTAAATTGACAAATGATGTTTTCAGAGACCATAACCAAGTGATTCAGTGTAACCTTCAAGGGAATAAGTTTATGTCATGTTGTATGCTATATAGAGGAAGTGTTAGTCCAAAACCCATTATTGATGCTCTTGCAAGGATTAAAACTAGACGTGAAATAAATTTTGTCGAGTGGTGCCCAACAGGATTCAAGATCGGAATAAATACTTGTCCACCGATTCAGATTCCTAATTGTGAACAAGCGGTTGGAGATAATGCTCTTTGCATGGTATCTGGGAATACCGCAATTCGAGAGAGTTGGAGTTCCTTAATTAGAAAGTTTGATATGTTAATGAGCAAAAAAGCCTTCGTTCATTGGTATGTGTCAGAAGGTTTAGAAGATGGGGAATTTATTGATTCCCGAGAAGACATCCAATCTTTGATTCTCGATTATGATGAACTCACTAATCAGAATATAAATGAAATTAGTAATAATGAATCTGAGAATTATCGTATAAATAAAGAAAATGTTAAACGAAATGTGAATTTTTCCAATAGAAATAATTATATACTTTCAAATGTTACAAATCGACGACTTAATTTACCCCTTGTTGAAAACAGATATAATCAACTTGATTATACTGACGAATTTGATGAAATAGACACAAATTCTTTACAAGGGAACAAGTTTCAAGATCAATCTTTCCGAAGTAGGAAGTCATTGGATAAAAGTGAAATCCAAAAACCGCGGCCGAAAATATCTAATTCGGATATTCCCAAACCCACATTTACCCAAAGCCGAAACAAAAATTTGATTCAGCTTTTCGATAAGTGTCAAAAAACGATTATAAAAACACAGAATGCTATCGATAATAAAACACCATTGCCTTCTAAACAAAAGAGAAATAGAAATAATACAAAAGATCTAGAGATTAGAGATATTCAATCAACGGTCAGTAAATATCTTGGAACACATTCCAGTTCTTCAGCAACGAATCTCATAATTCAAAAATCATTTCAAATCCCTTTGAAAAGAAAACCAATATCACCAGAATCCATGCGAAAGATTTCTAAGTCACCAGTCAGTCCTGTCCTTTGTGAATCGGATGTAAATGTGTCTGAGAGTTTCAGTTCATCAAGACATGACTTCAAACGGGGTTTGAGTTCTATGAAAAATAATAATAAAGGAAAAAGTAGTATGTCTTCAATCTTCGGTTCGTTCAAAACTGACTATGATAATGAATTGAAACTCAGTTTAACCGGAGCAAATAAATCCATTGTTGTAAACCAATTACTTTATAGAAGTTTTGATAAAAATGTAACTAATAATTTGGGAAATTCAAATTATTCAGAGAAGCAACCACGTCAAGAAACAAGCGAAGTCGAAAATAAACCATTACCCCTGAATATTCTATCACAAAAAGTGAACACAAATCGTTTAAGTTATGAAACTTTAAAACCGAGTTCAGAATCCGACGAAACAAAACTGTTGGAAGACAATAGAAGTAAATACTTGGAGTTTAGTAAAATTGAGATTATCGTTTGTGATCCGTATGGTCCCTTTGAAAGAAGTCCATCGTTCACCTTGTTGTAGTAAAAATAAAGTATAACAAAAAATTTCCATAAAATTTACATCTTGAACTTCGAAATAAATCCAAATTTAAATGAATCAACTCTTCAAAAATCAACCTTAAACTGTTGTAAAAACTAATATGTAATAACGTAAAAAGTCTGAGAATGTTTTTACAAAGAATATTTTTGTAAATTATCTATAATTATTATGCTAATAAATGAGAAATTCGTGTAAATGATTATTTTTTTATTTCACTGTGTAGTGTCAGCGGATCGAAACTTCGGTAGTGTGACATTATTTTCGCATGTCCCTTCTTGAGTGGCCGGATACTGCAATGTACCAAAGGGAGCGCCGATCGCCGACTCACAAATCTTACCGTATTTTGATGGCATGTAAGAAATACCGAAGGGGCCGCCATCACACCCGCAAGTAATTTTGGCACCGACGTTGGAATTGAACGCGTGTTGTCCCCAGAGTTCGAAACTCAATCGTGTCATTCTCGACAAATCGGTCGCTTGTCGTCTTGACGGATTATCGATGTTGAAATTCGATGAATTGACGGACGAGTTGTTGTGGTGACTGTTCACTGATGTAAATGGCTTAGGAACTCAGGTAGACAATGACGAACTGAAGGAAACTATAAAAATCCATCACAAAGTGCTCATGTTTTATCGCTATTGTTTGCTGTTACAAATCAAATGATATTGAATTACTTGGTTCAAATTGGTAAAGTGAAAAAGTTTGATAAGTCGATTCCACATAAGTTGAATGAAAAGCAGAAACAAAATGTTTAGATGCTTGCTTGATGATGCTTTCTCGTTATAAATGGGATTACTTTTTTGAATTGAATCGTCAATTCCTCAATTTGACCAATTCTTTGCAAAGAAAAAAATTCAATTACAGTACTATGGGTACATATTTTGATAAATGACATAAATATTGGTATTGGTAAACTATCAATAAACTTTGACTTTTGTTCTAAAAATTTCATACTTGATGACCTAATAGTAATTTTTTATATTTAAACGAAAGAAGACAAAAAATAAAAATTACAAATTTATGAATAATTTACAATTTAATTGTCAATATTAAGTGGCACTAAGGGCAAATAATTCTTAAATTGACGTCCTTTATAAGTAGGATTAATTGCAGCAATGATATCTGACTTTAAGCAACTTCCAGAAAATCCGTTCTCAGTCAAACTACATTTTTTTCTAATAAGTACATAAATCAATTGGATCACTCTATTGCAAATTGAAGCATATTTAGCAAATACCCGTAGAATAATTTCAAGAGCTACTTTAAACGTAATATCTATGAATAAGTGTAGAATGTGCCATAACTACATAAATTTGCAGCTGCGCTAAACTTTCAGAATGTGTTGTTACATTCAAATCCTTAGACAGAAGAATATCTTTAACAGAGTTGGACCTAAGATTGGTCCCCTTTTTCATCTCCGCCCTATATTTCTTTGGCTTGATGCAAATGAGGGGAGTAAATAAACTGCTTCTTGTAAAATTATTGTT
>MQRK01059811.1:0-11350 GCA_001938485.1 Girardia tigrina
CCACTATTAAAATATTATCAAATTATTGATTAAAATGTATTAATTTAATTTTAAAGTTACTTACATTTCAAAATTTTTCGAATAATCCGACGGTTCAAAACATTCGGAATATCAATCTTCCATTTGGGTAGGAGAAACACAATCCTAAAAAAAACATACAATAAATACAATTCGAAAATATTCCTCAATCATCAAAGTATTACTTTAGTTGTTAAACAACTAAATTGTTACTAATTTTCAGTACATTTTTTTGCTCGAAAATTTAAGTTTTTTATGCAAATCCATGTATGATTTTTCCATAAAAAATTGTTTTTTTGCTGTGGCTCATAAGTTATGAGTCATAACCGACGACACTTAATATTATCCTGTTTTATGGTACCATTGCTTACTTAGGTGCCACCTTAAATTTTTTAGGACCCTGAAATTTTATGTTTTTTCTTCTTAGGTGCCACTTTCTTCTAAGGTGCCATCTTATTATATGTTTTTATACTTTTTTAAATTTTTTAATAAATTTTTTAATAATGTTTTTTTATGCTTTTTTAAAAAATTTTATTTACAATGTTTTTAATAATGTTTTTTTATGCTTTTTTTTAAATTTTTTATTTTTAAATGAAAATTAGTTTTAATTTACCATAAAACGGGGTACTCTAACAATGTCAATTGCAAAGCGAAAGACATATACATTGCAATTTAAACTGGATGCTCTTAATTACGCTCTAAATTCTTCACATTAATATTCGGTATTAATATTTTAATCAGAAATATTATTTGTTTTTTATTAATAAAAAAGTAAAAACAACGTTTATACATGTGGATTTATAATTAATTTTTTAATCAAAGAACGTTTTAATTATCAAAACGTATAATTATTATTTTCTATTTACAATTGCTGATAGTTAAGCATAAATTAAAACAAAAAAATTCTTCAAATTTATCAATGAAAATATTTTTTAAGATAAATTTTCATACGAATAATTTTTATTGATATTTTCTTGTTACTGTTTAAACAAAAATTTCGAAAAATAAGTCAATTAAAAATTCACTTTGTTGATTAAATAATATTTTTTTGATATTTAAATAAAACCTTAAAACACAAAAAAATGGAAAAGAAATATATTTTCTTTTTTTACAATTTTTTATATTTAGAGTATTTTTTGTTTAATTATTAAAATTTAGAAAAAATTAACTAAAATTTCTTTAATTATTTTTTTAATTTAAATTTTCAAGAATTATTTTTAAAAAAAAATAACTCTTATTTTGAAAACAAATATTTAGTATAAATTTTTTTAAAAATATAATAATATTAAAAAAATTAGAATATTTTTTGTCTATTTTTGATTTATTTTTGTTATTATTTTCTGACGTTTTTTACTTATTTCTCGACTTGTAATTGTAACTCCAACTTGTTACAGAGATATATAAATTAATAACAATAAATTATTTAACAAAATAATAAAAAAAATATTTTTTTAACATTCTCTGTATCGGTAAACCATTTCTTCTTTTCGTTGTTTAAAATATAATTGACATGGTTTGTGAAATGCTGTTTCATGTTAGAATTTTACAAGGAAAGGTCAAGTAAACAAATTGATTAGTAATAATAATTCTTTTCTAGAAGCATAAGTTGTGATAAAAATTTTAAAATATTCGATCTCTTCATACCGCAACACAAACTTCTGAAGTTACAAAAAATTATTGACTAGAAATAAAATATCAACAATATTAAGAACACAAATACGATTCTCCAAATTTTTATAATTATCACAATTCGAATTGTCTTTAGGACAACTGTCAACAAAATTTTCGTCAGTTGACATCTGACTAAATGCATAAGATTTTAGAATGAATCGTTTAAAATAATTAACTGAACAAAGATCTCAATTTTATACAATTAAATTAATTTTATGGTTTCATGATTATTTTATATTTTTAGAAATTTAATATATTAATATTTTACCTAATAGAAATTAATTTAACGATTTTCCTTTTTAAGACTTTAAATATATCGATTTTTTAATTTCATTTAAATTTTTAGTTTAAAAAAAATATTTCAATGATTTTTGTTTTACAAATACATTCCCCAATACCAAATACAACATTCAACATACCAAATTTAAAATATTCCTCACAAAAATAATCATAATTAAAATTTATTTGCTGACATTCCAAATCAAGTTTATGTCAATGTCCAATTATGAACACAAAATTCACTAGTTTCTCAAATTATAACCCAAGCTTTCAGTCTCTTCTAACTTTATGACTAACTTTAATAAGTATTGTATTAAAAATTTTAAAAAGGCCTGATAATAAAACACATATATAGAATAAAAACATCTTATGGCGGATATTGAAGCAGTTCCAATTCCTTATTGACGATGGATTTTGTGAAGGATTTTATTTTTTGGTCTTTTTCTAGGCATGATTTGTAGACATGATTACAATAAATTCAAATAGTTATCATTTGACAAAGACTTAACATTTTGCTGCTCAGTTTTTTAGTTTGATTGATGCATATCTTGGTTATTGAACACATCAATAAAAGTTAATTAAAATTATTGTTAATTTAGTTTAATAATCAGTATTTTTTTAAAAATAGGAAAGGCAAAAATTTGAACTATTAAGAAATACGATTTTCTACGTTGAACATCAAGAACTACCAGGAACGTAGAAAGACAATGATTAATTGTAGGTAAACCTGGAATTGGATCTTTCACAAAGTGCTCATGATTTATGGCTAACGATTATTGTTACAAAGCAAAAAATATTGTATCTTTTGCTAAAATAGTTAAAACGAAAAGGTTGGATTAGTGGATTCCACATGAGTTGAATGAAAATCAGAAACAAAAACGTTTGAATGCTCGCTTGATGATACTTTCTTGTTGTAAATAAGATCAATTTTTGAATTGAATCGTCACTTGTAATAAAACGTGCATTTAATTTGATAATAAAAAAACGTTCAGCAACCTAGATGGACACGAATGAAGCACCACAACACAGTTCAAAGCACAACATTCATCAAAAGAAGCTGATGGTGAGTGTTTTGGTGGTCTACCACAGGTATAATCCATTTTGATTTCATGATACTCGGTTCGTCAATCACAGCAGATGTCTACTTCAACCAATCGAAATTTATGATGCGGAAACTAAAAAAAACAGCCGAGTTTGGTAAACAAGTCAACTCTTATCTTGCTCTTCGACAATGCAAAAACACATTCTGCACTTAGGACCTTGGAAGAAACACAGGAACTTGAGGTGGTTCATCTGTATTATCCTCCATACTCATTAGATCTAGCTCAAACTGACTTCCATTTCTTCCTCAATTCAAGCAACTTTTTGATGGGAAAAAAATTAAATTCCAGAGATGCCTTAAAAATAGGCTTCCAGGAATTTATGTGTTCTCACCCAAAAATTTTTTATTCAAAGGGCCTCAATAAGCTGCTACTCAAATTGCAAAAGTATATCGATAATCTTTACTCTGATGAATGACATAAATATTTCTATTGGTAAATTATCATTAAACTTTGACTTTAGTTCTACAAATTTCATATTTGACGACCTAAAATATTTTCATTTACTAAATCACAACATCTTTATACTAACTTAGATATCGATGACACTTCCTTCAAAAATACGTTTTGGAGAAATATAAGGTTTCTTAAGTGATTATATATAATTCGAGTATATGATTTCGCAAATATTACTCATTGTTCTCGCTTAGTTCAATTTTATATGTTTTCGTCCATTTCAGATTAGAATATTAATTTTTACATGCTATGAAGAGGATAAAAAATGATCATAAAGATTATTAAGTACACTAATATGTGTTTTCACACATTTACTTTAATCACAATTTGAATTGTATTTGAAGAAATTCTCACCCGATCTATCATAATTTGACATCTCGCTAAATTGATAAATCTTTGTTAATAAACAATTATTCGAACAAATTTTTATTTTAAATGATCTTCAGATTTTATTTTAAAAATTCCACTGCGAGGAATATTTTAAATTGTTTGAATGTGTAAATTTATTGATTCTGTATGTTGATTTGAGTATGTTGAACTTAGAATGGTGATACTCCCAACCAGATGGAAATTGGTATTTTTTTAAAATTTAAAGTGATTGACTATTCGAACATAATTAAAATAATAATTTGATAGGTTTATATTTTTTAAATGAACAATTAAAATCAAATTTAATATATTTTTTAAAAAGAAAAACATTTAATTAGATAAAAATAAAATTTTTAAAATTTAAATTAAATTCATTTTTCACAATTTGATAACATTTTTATTAGTTTTGGTTTTTAGTAAGAAATGGTTAAAATTATTAATTTTAATTAATATTTCTAGAAATTAAATATTTTTTTAAAAGATTTAGAATTTTTTATCGAATAGTCATGATTAAAAATAGAAATAACAAAACCATTAAGAACGATGTCAAACGGTGACGATCTCCCGAGAAATGCAATGACTATAATTGTGTTAATAATAAAAATTCAAATGAGAATTATCTCAATGTTCTTAACATCCACTGGAGCGGAATCTTAAATGTTTTCCCGAACATTTTGTCAGTCGTGAATATAATGAAAATAAATTGAATAAATAAATAAGTTTATATAATTATTTAAATTAAATAATAAAATAAAGTAAATTAAATAAGTAAAATCATCAAATAAAATTAAATAATTAAATAAAAAAATTATATTAAATTAAAATTAATTTAAATAATTAAACCATTACTTTCATATGGTTTTATGATGGTATTTCTATTTGAGCTGATAGTGCAGTTTGTTCATTGTTCAGTTTTATTCATATCGATTCAATTTGAAAGACTGAGAAAATGTATTAATGTTGTGTGCTTTTATTTGATTGTGTAAATATCGATATGTGTATGTGTTTTTGTTTGAATGTTAATGTAATTATTGAATGAAATTGCGTGTGTGTGTCTAATTAGAAAATTGAGAAATCGTGATTGGTGTGTGTGTGTTTGGGTGAGAGAAAATTGATTTCTCTTTGTTACAAATTTCAATTTTCAATTACAATTTTGTGTTAAAAAAGTGTATCAAAAATGTGTTCAAAATACAATTTTGTGAAATTAAAAAGTGTTTTAAACATAAATTGATGATTTAAGTAAAACAAAAATGAAGACTTCAAAATTAAATTCAAACTGTTTATTTTATAATACCGAATTTGATCGGTGCAATATCGTTTGCTCTCATTATCGGAAACCAGCCTCAATTCTCTATTGATTCTATTGGGTTGACCAAAAAGTCATAGCGTTTTTTACTAAAATATTTATTATCAAAATATGACATGGATGCACATATTTTTTTACACGATTTACTGTCCATTATTTTCAATCACTTTCTTCCACCTTTCCGGTAGCTTCACTATTCCTGATTCATAAAAACCTTTGCCTTTCTCAGAAAAAAAGCCGTCTAGGAACGATTTGATGTCATCATCACTGGAGAATGTTTTTCTGTTTAAGGAATTCTGTAGTGATCTAAATAAGTGAAAATCCGATGGGGCCAAGTCTGGAGAATACAGTGGGTGCGGCAAAACCTCCCAACCCAGTGATAAGAGTTTCTGGCCAGTGGTCAAACTTGTATGCGGTCTTGCGTCATCATGCTGAATTACAAATTCTTTTCGATTTGCCAATTCAGGACGTTCCTGTTGAATTGAATGAGCCAATTTCTCCAGTTGACCACAATATTGATGTCTGAATTGATGGTTTCATTCCTCGGAAGGAGTTCAAAAAACACAATTCCTTTAAAATCCCTCCAGACGGAAAGCATAACCTTCTTTTGGTGAATTTCTACCTTTGGGATCGTTTTGGCAGGCTCACCACGTTTTCATATGGTTTAATCAATTTAATCAATTTAAAAATAAGTTAAAAATTATTTGCTTTATTAAAAATTTTAATATTCAAATTTTAAACGATTAAATATTTTAAAAGTTTTTTTTAATAGCTTATGTTGTAATTTAAAATGCAAACTATGTTAAAATAATTATTTATTGCGAACATCAAAAATACCAATTCTTATTTTTCATCTGGGTGGGAAAAACACATTTCCAATTACTAAACTCAACATACCAAATTTAAATTATTCCTTACAAAGATTTTCGTATTAAAGATTTACTGTATTAAGGGAAAGGAGTCTCTGTTTTAACACCAGCAGAAATCGGTGATAAGAATATAGTTAAAGGGGTCAGAGGTTTTTTCAATAGATTTGATCCTAGAAGTTGAGATGATTCTTTGAACAAGTCCAAGTTTCGTGTAAAATCATTCAAAGCATTCTTAGTCAAAGGTTTTGGCTTTTGTTATCATGATAGGTTTCAGTTGATCATGATTTTTAAAAGTTATTAAAATAGAATACAGTTTTACTTGAAATAATTTAAACTTATTTTTTTGTTTTTCCTCTTAGAGCATATATAATAAATAAATTAGTATCGTCTGAAAATTATCATTTCCTTTCATCTCCAGGAATTATTATTATTTTTGATTCTATGTCCTGCTGCTTCGGTATATATAGAATAGGAAAATAAGATTGTAATATGATAATGCTGAAAATGTAATATGATAAAACTAAGTAATTTTAATGCAGGGGCGACTTACATATTTTTGCCGATCTGATTTTAATAAGCTTTTGGAATATAAAAAATATTATAAAATAATGGAACATTTATTTTAAAAATCATAAATATTTTTGAAAAATTTCTCGTTACTTTAACAAATAAAATCAAAAAAATTAATTTCTTTATTTTCCATTTTCTATTTTGCCATTTTTAAATAAACGATAACTTTTATCTTTAAATTTATTATTTCAAAATTAATTACAGTAGGGGACACATTATTATAACCACCTGATATTTTCATGTTTTTTTAAGTTTTCTAATTATTTATAAGGTTTTTAGCAAATGCAGTCATAATTTTGATACTTTGTGTTTATTTTATCACCCCATCAGAAAGTGTGACAACTTTTAAACCTTATACTGAAAAATTACCACAATTCTATTAGAAAATGATCAAAATATAAGAAAATCAAAAAGGTAAGAAATACATGTTTTATTCATGAATGCAAAATTTAAATATGTACATACCTGATTACAAATGTTTTATTGTTCATAGAATAAGTAAAGTGAGTTCAATAAGATTTGCAGCCGGCCTCATTCAGTCGTCTGCGAACTGTAGGTGCTGAAACATTGATACCACGTTCAACGAGCTGACCCTGTACTTGTTTTGACAGAAAGAAGATTATCTTGACAGAAGATTATCTTTTCTAATCATTCTCACCGGTCGTTCTGTTCAGTTGTTTTTCGTTTTGGACCACATCTGCCAACTCTGGATGTTGAAGGGACACCTGCTGTTATTCGTTTTTTGATGTTGATGACTCTTGCATGATGAATGTTGCACAAAGTGACACTCTGCCTAATTGAAAACTTTCCACTTGATAACAAAGCGTCAACTTTTGCCACAAGAGTTGAGGACAGATCACAGCGTTTACCCATGACTACGAATGATGTCTTTGTATTCAACAGGATACTAAAAAAATAATCTGTAAGAAGAAATTGATTAATCTATTACTGTCAGACAATTAATTTATTTTCCTGCCTGACAGCAAGAGATCATTTTTAATTGTAATAAATAATTTTTTATTATGAAAAAGATGCAGACCATATTTTAAAACATAAATGTTTGATTTATAATAAAATTATTTACTTGAAAAAATCAAAATATGAGAAAATATGGAGGTGAATATAAAAAAGCATGAAAATATCAGGTGGTTATAATAATGTCTCCTACTGTATATTTCTCTTATTTATAATTATTTTTCTGTGAAAAAAACATATTTTTTTACAATTCAATAATAAAATTAAATTATAAATGATTTTTACCAAATTCAAAAAAAACCTTCTCTGATTTATTATTTTTTTTGAGAGTTTATAAATATATTTAATATTTACAAATAATAAATAAATAAATCAATTAACAATGTTTATTTTATTTTCTGACATTTTGATCAAATCAAAACAATTGAATTAAAAGTCCGACATTCATGAATATTATACATAAATATATTATTAGTAGATGCATTTGGTTTTTTGTTTAATGATCCACCCCCTTAATTAAATACGGGGGTGACAGTGATGATATATAAAAATAAAATAGTGAACATACATGAGTAACAACTTTAATAATATATTATGTTTTAAAAAACTTTTTAAAAAATCAACTTTTAATTTCAATTGCAATAATCAGGGTATAACATTACTAATGATAAATCTTACATTTAATTATTTGAGTAATAATTTCCCGCAAAAAGATTTGAGAACTTGATAGATCTTTACCTATGTTTTAACAGAAACTGAAATAAATTTCCTATTTTTAGGACACAATTAGACAAAAAGAATGAATAAGGACGAAAATCCAACAAAACATTATTTTATTATAAAACGATATCACAGGGAAAAGTATTTAGGGAAAATTTTGGGTCACTTTCTACATGGGTTTTTCTACAGAGAAAGTTTAAGGTTATTGCTTGAGAGATGAAATTGGATTTGAATTTTAGTTGGAATAAGTAAATTTATTGTTGGACATAGAATAAGATCTTTGTCGAATACATATGGATTAAAATATATAATTAATTATATTTTTTAGTTACCCTGGACAAGTACCACCTGGGGAGCTTTGTTCTAAGCTGTCATCTACAGATAGTTGACCCAGAAGAACCTTGCATAAATAAAAACTATATTAAATTAATTTTTCAATTAAATAAGTATAATAATATTCAAATCAATTATTGATGGTACATTTAAATATGACATTTAAAAAATTAAGTTAATTTACTTACCAATCGATGGTAGTTAGTTGAACCGACAATAGTTATTCTACTAATTCGTTATATACAGTGCGTTTCATATTATTAGATACACTAGCATCAGAGCATATTATTTAAAAAATATAATTAATTATATATTTTAATCCATATGTATTCGATAAAGATCTTATTCTTAGCTTTTACTGATTTGCAACCTGCCTCTTTAACTCTTCTCCAAAATGTCGTTTGGCTAACATTGGTTCCTAATACTAGCAAATGTTGACGTAAGCTTGAAACTGTGGATGATGGGTTTCGTTTGACTTCACGAGTTAAGTTTCTGATATCAGTGGCATTTGTTTTGCGCTTACGGCCTAATTTCCTAATTCGCAGTGATACCATACCATTCACCTTTTGTAATTTTCCTATTCTGCTTACACTAGCAATCAAAACGTCACATTTAGCTTCAATTTGTCTTACTGAATGTTTTTTCATCAACAAGTGATTTGATCTGAGCAATTTTACTTGGTTGTAAATCACACTTTCTACCCATATCTAAACTTTAGACATTACATTTAGCTATCCTTGAATTATTTATTTCAATTTTTTGAATTAATGTGCAAGTACAACTATATGGGTTACTGTTTATAATAATATTAAACTCATGGTATATTCCTGACTCAATCTCTTGCTACTAAATCCAATTACTATTACGATTATAAGTAATTTATATTTTCTTATGCTATCCAGAATCTATCATTTCTTTTCGATGATTAATTAAGCATCATCGTTTTAATCTTTTTGTTTAATTGTTATAGTTTAATTATTGTTTTAATCAGTGCTCGAAGTGGGAAAAAATAAGTGCCGGTATGCGGAAACCGGCCATACAGTGATTTTCCTCCTCCACTGCCCAACGCCAACACCCCGACGTCAACTCCCAAGCCCTTAATAAATGCTTTCCATTGTATAACATGAATAGTAGCAGACTGCATTGCTCTATCTACAGTGCACACATTCGTGTGTGAGGTTTGTTTATATACAGCAGTTGAGGTGAGACGGAAGCATAGCCATATAATTCATTCCTTAATAAATGCTTTCCAATTTTTAAGCCTTAGGAAAAACAAGTGCCGGTATGAGCCGGTATTCCCCTTAAAAATCATACTGCCTTAAAATCAAATAAATGCCAGTATGTCATACCGCGTCGAAAACAAGTGGCGGTATGGCATACTGGCACATTCCGGCTCACTTCGAGCCCTGGTTTTAATTATTTTTTATTAAACAATCTCATATTTTTCGTTTATGTTATTATACGTTATTTACTACTAAGTTCACTTTTACCATAATATTTATTAACAATATGGAAAAAACATAATTGGTAATTATTATGACAAAATAAAATTTCACAATTATCGGTTTACTTCGACCCTTAGAATCAAACACGGTTAATACACTCAAAATATTAAAGGTTTTGCATAAAAAGAAAAACATTTATTTTAAAAAGGTTACAAATATTAATACAAATTATTAATAAAAAGAAAATGAATAAAAATAAAAAAATACATTTGATGAAATGCAAAATGAATTCAAGAGAAAACTTATAATTATAACTTTCATTTGTATAAAGTTGTGTTTAGTAAGAAAATTGAACAGCAAAAAAATATTAATTATTTATATTATATTTTTTTATCATGAAAATATATATATTGAAGTTAAAACAATCATTTTAATATTTCATATCAAGAAATATAAAATTATTTATATACAACAAAAATATTTTTATTAAAAATTTTATTTTAACAAATTACATTTTAAAATTTCAGCTTTTGAAAATAATCAAATATAAAAATAATCCAAAATTATTTCCTTAAAATATATTTCTTTTCTAAAAGATTTTTCCATTACAATTAATAAATTCTTTTCATTTAAACAAAATAAATTTTCAGTTTTGTTTCACTGTGAGAATTTGCCAATATGGAAATATTTGTGGATGGAGATTTTTCAGTGCAAAATATTTTTACAATTATTTAATAATATTAATATAAATATTAAAAAAACTGTTTTTTATTCAACAAAATTTATCGATTTACATATATGTTTTTAAAAGTTCATACTCACAATATTATTTTTCATGCAAATGAAACTTTTATGAAAATTGTAAAAATAATACTTTTTAATAATTAATAATATTTATATTTAAAAAAATTATTTTTTTCAAGTATAGTTAATTAATAAAATTAGTAAAAAATAATAGTTGAGATTAAAAGAATTAAATTGAGGCTTATTTTTAATTGATTTTTTCAAACTTATTTATTAATTCATTTTTTTGGAAAAGGAATTTAAAAAAAAATTAAGAATAATTTTTTTCTTAAATAAAAAAATATTTTCATTTAATATTATCAGTTGATTTGTGATATATAATTTAATTATTTGATCTGAAAATTATTTTTTTAAAATTTCTTTTAATTGAGTTTTTTTTCTTATTTATTGTACTTTATATATATATATATATATATATATATATATATATACATT